>SSSI01008725.1:0-15916 GCA_004796505.1 Oryzaephilus surinamensis | reverse complement strand
GGTCATAAAATATTTAATTTCATTTTTACAATCGATGGTTGCCATCATGTTAACTGTTGCTAACAATTATTTCTATAGTAACATATTCAGGGCTGTAGATCACCTCCTGTTAAATTGATCCACCTTATAATAATGGATATTTCTAGTCAAATTGTGTTCATCAGGATAAATTTAACAGAACGTGAATAGATCAGCTTTTAATAGTTAACCATCGATTATAATAATGGTGGACAATGCCGTGTCCCGGAATATATGTATTTTGTCTTTCATATTTGTATATTATAATAATAATTTGAATATAGCACATATTATACCTAGTATGTGCATGTATGAGTGTATGACAATGTACCGCATATCAGGTAAATCAAATTATCTACACCATATTGTACCACGAAACTACATTTTCAGTATTGTATTCGAAAACAATTTTTATCATTAGATATATACGTATTTACGTTAATTCTGTAATACACATACGAGTATGTATATTAGTTTGAACTCAATTCGAATCCAATATGAAACAAATTATTTAGACAAAGACATTTATTATCAATACACGTTCATTTTTAGAGCATTAAACTTAATATTTGAATTATTGAACGTTTTTCAATATATGGATTTCTGCAATTACAGGTTACAGGCAAATTATGTCTAATAATTTTTTAAGACAATTTAAATACGAATGAATCCAAAGTATGAATAACTTATAAATATAATATGCATTTTTGTCCTTGGCTGCTTATAAAAATACATAACAATTATGTAAACATATTATTGTAAAATTTTCAGCAAATCTTTGTCTTACAACTTATAAAATGTGAACAATATTTGAATAACAATTTATTTTTAATACATTTATCACATGAAGTAAAAGTTTTTGATTGCGATATATAAATAGAACACAAAATTTCAAATTCTACGAATAAATATAACGATAAATTTAAAACGCATACAATTTCAGTTTTAATACATACGAAACTATTTTCATGTGTGTTTTTTGTATGAACAATTCCCAAAGCAATTGAAATTGTGGTATACTTAACTAATTAAAACATTACGTGCAGTTTGCCAACTTAGAATTTACTACGCGCCAAAAATATTTAAAATTAGCAATATCAACATCAAATTTAATAACTTACTTTGTTGTTTGTCCGCAGTCCTTTTGATGAAGGTATGATTGAAGAATATTATTTAAACAATTAAATTTGTATCACCTGGAAAATGTACACCTCAATATGATAAATAGTTGAATAAATGGAAAAATTATAATACCGTTTGGATAACTGGACATCAAGGCGCTCTATACACAAATTATTGTATTAGCGTCGTATTTTTCTTCTAATGGAAAATGCGCAAACTCGTTTGGTCACTTTTAATGAAAACTAAAACTTGGAAAATGTCCTTGTCGATTGTCTATCAAGAACTTTTATTATATTCTATTTTTAATCAGAGAAAAGGATAACATGTTCGTATCAATCATAATGAAATACTATACGTGTCTCCAATTATCCTTTTAAGAAATTATAATACAAAGGCAAATGTATGTGCGCTCATTTAAAATTTATTTTAATAATTAGTGATATTGTTTATGGAATTATGGATGTAGCAATTTGTTTCATAATCCCAATAGTGATTATCAATTCTTAATGTAACAATAATTTGTAATATGTACCTACCTATTTTCCACAAATTCATTTTTGAAAAGAAAGCGTTATTTATTCAAGAAAACGTTTAATTGCGGAAATAGAAAACTTAATTAATCAATATTACACATTAATATTGATATAAAAGCTCTCCGAATCTTTGGTATGTTCGCCCTTTCATCGATGTAAATACTGACCGCAACCTAAACCTGTGCCCTTAATCTTCGGAATGTTCTTGTCCTTAATTGATGATCGTTTTTGATTGAATTAATTTTTTTTGAACATACAAATCGGTAATTAAAACCTAAATATGCCGGGATAAATAAATTTGTGGAATAATATTTGTTATTATCAAATATCATAATTAATAATGTATAATTATGATAACATCAAAATTTAATGAATAAAAGTGGTGATGCTTTTTAGATACTGTTAAAAATTTATGGGATTTTTATGTTCAATTAAAATTCAATCCAATTCAACAAAATTTTTTTTCAATTGTTCATTTTAGTAAGTTGAATTATTTTATTTATAATTTCAGTATCTAAATAATTACTTAACATATACATATCTGAAAAGGAAACAACTGGCTTATATCGGTTTATATATTTATTGCATAGTGAAAAGTTTATTTTAAATGATTAAATCAACGTTACATGCATAGAAATGTAAGAATTTCAATGATTTCAATATTTATAGAATAAGTTTGGTTCTATAAAGATGAACATCCAAATATCTTATATTAATAAATGAAAACCGAAAATAAATTTAGGAAAATCGATAAAATTATTGTAGTTTTTATTATTTATTTAATAACACGGTGAAAATTATACAGGTACCTCAATGAACTTTTGTGACCTTTGTAGAAACATAATAATAATCGAGCGAAATAATAATTTATATGACAATCAATAAAATTACTTATTTTCCTACACTTAAATGTTGAAAATTATAATTAGGTATACTTACCTAAATAATTTGAACTAATTTAAAACTAAATTTATTTCAATCATTCACTGAATGCATAGAAAAGACATTGCTGCAGTGATAACTATATTTATTTGAATTTCATTTAAACTTGGCACAAATTTCAACTTTTGAATATTTTAAGTACGTACATTTTTATAATTATTTTTTAAGCAAAACAACTTTGTAGATTACTTATATTTTGAGAATTGAACAAGATTTTCGTAATTTAAAGGAATACATAAGTACTTTTCTCCTATACAATTTTTACATTTACAAAAAATATAGCTATTATACATATTTTTATATCATGCTGCTTTATAACATGATTATATAATATTATTTACTATTTTCCATAATTTGATAGAATATAACAAAAAAATACTTTGTACTAAAAAATGATCTCTTTTAAATTTTAATAATAATTATCACTACTTATTGATGGTCTAATTCTAATAAATCGTAACTACAAAAAAATCAGTTTTACTGTACTTCAAATTTATAGATTTTCAAAAACTTGCTTTGTTTATATACGAAATACTAGAATGAGAACATCGCTATATCGAATAATTCAGAATAATGAGATTTGACGGTACGTTTTGATTTCAATTAATAAAAATTATAACTATAATAAATTCAAATATAGCAGAAAGTTATATTTTAAAATTTAACTTTTTTAAGGTACTACTTTTATAAATGGACCCATCATTTTACAACCACTAAACGAAATTAATGAAAACAAATATTGCATATACTATTTAGGCACTTTTACTATATAACATTATACGAAATTTTTTTAATAAGTTATTTCTGAAACACAAAAACATACAAAAATAAATATACTATAACTTAATCTCTAATATTGCAATTAGTAAAAAAAGAAATAATACAGTTATATAAAATAATTTATAAAAATAAAAATATGTTTATATACATATTAAGTACTACAAATAGAAACTTGTTGTGCTTTTCGCAATTTAAACTCAATTAAAAATAGTTTGAACACAAAATCAGTTATCTGTGAACGAAAATAATTATTCAATCAACAATTGTGATTATTCTTTTAGCTCCAGTCTTAAAACTACTGTACATAACAAATTTGAAAAAGTTCAATACAGTACAAAACAATTAAAATAGATATTATCATTAAAAATAATATAATACTACAAATCTTTTAAAATCGATTTAGGTGTATTATGGGTTTGAACAAATTTCCAGAGAGCTCGTATTTCATTTTCCTTTAAATCAGCCCTACCATACAAAAACGGTTTCGTAACATTATAAGACTGTTCCACAATATAACGTAAATCACGATTCGATATCACAAATGGCTCAATATTCGTGTGTCTAATATGAAGTTTTTCAGCAATTGTACCAGTTATATGTATATCATCGATCCAAAAATAATCAGCCTCTTGGGCCCCCCTGTAGAGGGCAAATACGACATCAGGTGAATAAAGCAACGTCCATCCGGGACAATACGACGGATAATTTCTTTGTGGATATTCACTAAACGAAACACGCCATTTGGATCGATAAGTTCGCAAGACTTTTGAATTTTTTTTAACAGTACAAAACAATACATTCCTAGCACCATATGGGGACAAGTCAACAGTTAAGAAATTCCTCATTGTTGGCATATTAACAAATACATCATCATCAGTCTTCAATATATATTTGGCTTGGGGACAATGATAAATCACATACTTGAAAACCATAACATGTTTATATGTAATATTCTTATAAGTATCCAAAAAATTGCCCTGAATTATATCATTAAATTGACGATTCTCCTCTTCTAATCTACTTTGCAAATTGAATTCGTTCACTAAACCAAGCATAAAGACAATTTTTACATTGTCCCCAGTCTGACTGCCCCATGTTTCTCTAATTGTTTTCCTTTTAGCGTAATTCTTCGGTGCCGAATGTACTAACACTAATAATAACGGACTTGATTCGTTGCATACTAAATTTAATATATTAAATGAAAAATTCAAGTCGATCAATTGTGTGTAATCGTTTTGCGATAATAAATGAATGGGATACGAATAACCAGATGAATTATATGAGTAAACTGAATAGATTGCGTCCGAATATTCTGATACATCTGTAGGAAGACCAATACCAATTATTTGCCATCCTGTCACACAAATTAATACCACGAATATTATGTATGGCAAATTTGAACAACGCCGTTTTTCAAGCATATTTAATAGAGAGATGGTGGCAGTCGTTCATCCTGGAAAATAATACAAACTTTATTAATATACTTGGAAACAATTTCATAAAAGAATATTTAACTGAAGAAACTGTAATCAATTTTAAACTTTTACCAATTTCTAATAAAACTTTTAACGAAAATAAACTAAAACTGTATAAAGAAATATCGTAATTTGATCAACAATTATTCTACGTTGTTCTTTAATTATTTATATGGGGTATAGTAAATTAATATGTATAATAATATGTATGACATAAAAAATCAAATATTTAATTTGTGAATCGCTGTTAACAATAATACAATGAATGCAAGCTAAATTCTGAACAAAATGACGAAATCCTATTCTAATTTTGTATAAAAACATTTCAAGTTTGTTCAAGTATTAAAATACACCTTCTCTAATTTAACCCTTATTGCACGTGTAACATTTCTTAAAGTGGATAGATCGTTTCATTAACTTATATCGAAAGTAATTTAACGACATGAATATTATATTTAATAAGTTTTTAAGTAAAACAAAGCCACGTAACTTATTTCTACTGGACAGAATAAAGATTTGCACCAATAAGACTAGAAATAATATACAAGTAATGTTTGCACGGGGCGGTATGACGCAGAAACAACCCTTATCTGCGAACTAAATGGATCGATTTTTATTAGCGTTTTAACAATATATGAATATTAATACTAATATTTAATAAATGACTAGCAAACATAATTATCTAATAAACTTTGTAATAAAATCGCAATTTTCTGGTTTGCGGACACAAATAAGGCAACTAATTCAACTATTAATCGCACACATGCACTGAAAGAAGAAGTCCTTGTTGAAAAATTAAGTAAATTTTTAATGTTGTGAATATTTACCCAAGGGTATTTTACGAAGTCACTGTATTCTAAGTAAACAAAACTTTTTTTAAACAAATATATCTAGTTTTTCCTTCGTGACGTTAATTTAAAAACTTAAATTGTGTTTATTTTTTTGCTGGTACTTAATTGGTTTCTTAAGACCAAAGGAAGAATACTTTTTCACAAAACTGCTACTTACATGTATAACTTTTCTCGGCAC
The DNA here is from genome assembly GCA_004796505.1 of Oryzaephilus surinamensis. Classification (NCBI taxonomy): domain Eukaryota; kingdom Metazoa; phylum Arthropoda; class Insecta; order Coleoptera; family Silvanidae; genus Oryzaephilus; species Oryzaephilus surinamensis. Next base: position 10,017 of record SSSI01008725.1, on the reverse strand, counting down.
GTTTATAAATACAAATTATGATTCAAAATGTTTCTCCACACACTCGAATACCACCGTATTAGAATAGGTAATTGACTCTGTACCCAAATAGGGCTACATTTTAATTTAACATTTATGGAACAGTAGATGTTGATTGGTTAACATTCTTTAAACTATTCTCATAAATAAATATTACAAATTAATTCAGATCAATATATATACGACACAAAAGCATAAACGTAACTAACAGTTATTAAAATGTAATCGATATTTCTTTTTATATAAATTTAAGACGACTAAATAAAACACTTTACTTTAATGTAACTAAATATACACTTTATTGGAAGTGCTAATGAAATGTTGTGAATCGTTATGCTGAATATGAAAATAAACCAATAAATAATGAACTTAATTTTAGTTTTATTTTTATGATGATCCATGTTATAAATGCTTGTTTACTAAATCACTAAGCTTACATGAAAGGTTTCACATAATTCGTAATATTCAATGAATACCGTTTTACCATTCAATGAATGAATTGTTTAATTACTTATTCATAAGTTTTTGCAGTAAAATTCGCTCTGCTAAAAAACCTAACCTCAAAATGAATAAAATTATTTGCAATTTATTTAATTAATTTTGAATGAAATAAACAATACATTATTATTTAGTTATTCAAGGGCAAATGTATTTTGGCATTTACCATATAATAATACATTTTGTTTACTATAAATAGATAGTAGTTGGATAACAAAAAAATATTACGGTCATTATTATGTTCACAAAATAAAACACATAATATTTACATACATACCAATTTAACCATTTTAATTTGATTTGTGTCTGGATTAATCATAATAAAGCACATTTATAATTTTGGTAAAAATAACGAGCCGGCATTATAACTAGAAGGAACTAGGGCCTTGCCACTTGCACTACTGCCCATCTAAAAGCCCGTTTTCGTACTCGTACATTCTCTCGTTCAGTTCTCTTTATCATTTAATACTTTGGAGGAGAGATGCTGGAAATATCGATTAGTTTCACCAACACACGTATTTGTTCAGCACATTTTTTTCTGGAAATGTTTCCAGAGAAATTTCAAATTGTTTTCTATTTGATAATAGAAATTAATGGAATGCATTCAAACTGATTCAAAGATATACTTGGTGAATAATGTTGCATTTACATGGTATTCATGCAGTCATTCTTTTCAATGTTAATAAATAAATAGTTGTAATTTAATAAAGTCTTGCAGTTATAAAGTATAGTTGTTGCTATATTTTAAATACAAATGTATACAAGTTTGTGTAAATAACTGCTTGTTTTTGAATAAATTTTGTGCAAATATGTGTTTTATTTATAATTTCTATATAAATGGGGCTTAACATTTCTTCACTAAAGACTATTTTTCCTTTTCATTGGTTTTTATTGCATTTTCCACTAAACAAACTACTAAGTACTGTTATTGTAAACATTTGAAAAGTAATGTACAACTCAAATATTTACGTAAATAGAACTTTGTCTTGTTAATTATCAATTTTAACAAAATTCAAAAAGTTTATAAAAGTACATGCGCACAGGTTATTGCAAAATGTCATAAAATGTCAATAAATTCAATATTAGAAAATCAAAATCCTAATGTTTACACAAAATCCAAAGAACGAATTATAACATCCGAAGAAGAGGACGATTCAATTGTGGATGAAATCGACAATAGAGAAATCTTTGGTGAAATAAACAAATTCCATCATTTTCATTATAATTCTAACCTCAAACATTCTCATTTTCTAGATTTAATTCGTGATATAAACGATCCTGAACATCCTCTAACATTGGAAGAACTTCGTGTGGTACAAGAAGATCTAATTTTGGTGGACAATGATAAAAACACGGTTCACGTTAATTTTACACCAACAATCCCGCATTGTAGTATGGCCACATTAATTGGCCTCTCAATTCGTGTGAAACTCTTAAGATGTTTACCAGATAGATTTAAGGTGAAAGTGGAAGTAACACCGGGCACCCACAACGCTGAACATTCAGTAAACAAACAATTGGCAGACAAAGAACGTGTTGCAGCCGCATTAGAAAACGTCCATTTAATTAAAGTTATAAATCAGTGCGTATCGATTCGTCAAAAAGGCTAAACGTAATGGAATTGCCATTATCTAAAAACCAGCCACCAAGTGCTGCATATAAATGTTGTAAATATTTCCGTCGAATTTTAAAATTCGATCAAATGGACTTTCAGTTCGCGTTTTGGCAAATGTTGTATTTGTTTGTGGCGCCCCAAAAGTTGGCGAAATTATTCCGCGCTAGAAAGCAATCGAAGTCCCAGTACGCCAGAGATGATCCTGCGTTTCTAGTTCTATTCGCAGCATCTCTCTGCATTACATCTATCGGCTTTGCAGTTGTTTTGCGACTTACGTTCGCCCAGTTTTTCAAATTTCTCTTTTTTGTCGTATTTATCGATTGTATCGCAATCGGTGTATTGGTGGCAAGTCTATTTTGGCTGATAGCCAATACGCTATTAAAACCGTATAGCAGTTTTACAGATGTTGAATGGGGTTTCTCATTCGATATACATTTGAATGCTTTCTATCCACCCTTAATATTACTACATTTTATTCAATTAATTTTTTATAACGGTCTAATCAATCACGAGTGGTTTATATCGGTGTTTTTCGGTAACACGTTTTGGTTATTGGCTGCGTTTTATTATTTTTATATAACATTTGTCGGTTACAGTTCATTGCAAATATTAAACAGAACACGTTTGCTGTTATCGCCATTACCTTGGATTATTGTTCTATATATTTTTAGTCTTATACTACATATTAATATTTCACATGTCTTGTTACACTTTTACAAGTATCGTGTGGTATAATAAAAATAAATGTAAAATATCTACAAGTAATGTTTTATTTAAATAAATGAAAAACTAATAATTACACTATTTTTATCTTTTCTTCGCACTAATTGGCGTTTTTGTCGGATCGTATTTGTATGTTTTTAAGACTGGACCTTTTCCAGCACGCTGGAATTGAATTGCATCCAGTTTTGAACGTTCTTCCAGTTCTTTCGATATTTTTATATTGGCCCAAGCTGTTTAAACAAATTACACAATTTGTTAATTAAAACTTGAAAGTAAAATAATACTTACATTCTTTAATTCCTTCCGTAAATCCTTTTGGTTTAATTGGCAAATTTTCTGGATTGTATGGAATAACTTTTTCAATTTTAAAATAGTCTCTTACAGCTGGTACTTTCAACAGACCAACTTGTAATAACGATACAGTATTACTAGAAAACCAATAACATAATACGGCACCCGGAAAACTTAATGTAAATGGAAAAATAATTATTGGTAGTGCTCTTAATACATATTTCATTATGAACATGTTTTGCGTCGACAATTTAGCATTATCAGTTCCAATCTGAAACCAATTAAATTTAAACAATTTTTAACGAAGTCAGTGCAACTATGGAAATTACTTCAATTGTTGCCCATAAAGTGAGACTAGTCAAAACCGGTAATAAATAGAATTGATCAGGAACAGTTAAATCTGTAAACCACCACAAACCACCTGTTTGTAAGCTTTCAACTGGTAAATTTGCCATATTTCTTAACGACCAGAAAAATGAGAGAAAAACAGGTGCCTAAAAGTGCAATTTTAATAATAGGCTTCTTTAAATTTTCAAAATCCTACTTGTGCCAACGGTACGATCATATTTTTTAATGGATTTATTCCTTTTTTCGACATGAACGCCATCAATTCTTGTGAATATCGTGCCACTTCTATTGCATTCCCCGATAAACGAGCATCAGACATTTTCTGTTGAATTTCCTGCATTTTTGGTAAATTGTTGGCCATTTTGGCACCGTTTCTTTGTGATATTACTACCAAAGGGAACATTAATAATCTAATTACCACAGTACCTAAAATTTTGGTCATTCTACATAAATCGATTAGCTTTTATTGGAATTTTACCCATCATAATTACGGACCACCATGGTAGATCAAACGTAACATGCATGAATTCAAAAAGCTTTTCCATTAATCCAACCGGACTATGACCGCCGAGACCTAGCGAGGCGAATGTTGGTTCTCCTAAAGCGTTTGTTTGATTTAGCATCTCCGATATGTCGGGTAAAGCAGGTGGTTCTGGTATAAGTTCAGTTTCCGCCGGCGGAACTGCTTCAGTAATTGATGCATTTACTGTTTCACTAGAAACTGCTGGTTTCTCCTGAGATGGGGTTGTAATTTGAAGAACATCCTCAATTGACTGTGAAGAGGGCTGTTTCACTGATTCTGCAGTACTAGCAACTACAACTGCATTTCCAAGTAAAAACCTATTTCTAATTTTTGATAAACCATTTTCTTTAAAAGCATAATTATCGTTAAATTTCTAAAAACAAACAAGATTTTAGAAGTTTCTTTTTAAAGAAAACTGTAACTTGTATACTTTTTTTAACTTTTCATTATTTTCATTTAAAAAATTTTGAACTACTACTACGTATTTATTTTTAATTACATTAATAAAGTCATTCTGTTTATGGGACTTTTGTAATTCACATCGAAATTCATTATTCTAAAACAGAAATCGTATAATGCACCCCTATATACTCAGTTATGAATAATTACTTTAAAATTGTGTATTAAACGAAGAGATTTGTTGGTTCCATTGGATTCTCCTAATAATTCCAGAATATCTTTATTTATTTCTTTGGTAAACTGAATATTCTGAAAAAATCTTTATATAACCTAACAGCACTTGAATTTCATTTATTAAAAAGATTCGAAAGTGTGTACCTTCAGTTTTTTCGTGGATTTTAAGTATGCATTATATCTTGCAAACGAATTACTTCTAAACATTGTAATACAGTTGTTATTTAAATAATTATTCCATATATTAAAATTTTTTATTCATTTATAAACGGCAAGGAATAAGAAGAAGTAGAGGAGAAAATTTAAAGAGCATGGTGAGGTTAACGCGGGCTATTTAAATAATTTCGATAATTTCTTCGCTTTTCGAAAAAACAACAATAACAATTATTTATGATAGTTGTCTCATGTCTTTGGTTGTTTGTGGTAACCAATAAACATATAAATATTAAATTTTCTTTCAAAATTAAAATTTTTAAAAATTTATTTTGTACCACTTATTTTAACAAAAATTTGAGTAATGTACTAAATATGTCGTTCTTCGGTCGTTCCTTTTTGAGAATTCTAAACATCAACAAAAACAATCTCCGAAGATTGTCTAACAATCCTGGTGGTGGTTGTCCACCAAAGAAACGGGAAAACACAGATGCTTGCTTATCAGTTTTAAATAAAGCTCTAGTTTTGGGCATATATAGCAACCCTGAGGACTTATTTGATCCTGGTAAATTGACACCAACCGGCAAAAAGTACGATGGGATGGTATGTAATCGTTTAACTGAATTACTCAAATACAGCGGCAAACCACCACTACAAGGGGAAGTTCGCATGTTTTACAACGTAGACGATGAATTTAATGTGATTGTAGTTGCCGGATTAGGCCAAGAATGCCAGGGATACGATGTATTCGAACAAATGGACGAAGGCAAAGAGAGCATTCGAGTAGCAGCGGCCACTGGTTGCCGTGCAATGCAACACATTGCAATTAGACGTATTTATATTGAAAGTTTCGGACATGCAGAATCATCGGCTGAGGGTGCAGCTCTTGGTGTTTGGCTGTACCAAGAGAAACGGAACAAACACAAACAGAAAGTCACACCAGCACTTGAATTGTACGACGATTGCGATTGGACTGGCTGGCAAATTGGCTTACAAAAAGCGGCCGCACAAAATCTAGCACGACAACTAATGGATTCACCAGCTAATTTAATGACACCGACTGCTTTCGCTCAAAATTCAGTCGAAGTTTTATGTAAATCAGGTGTTAATGTTGAAGTTAAGGTACGTGGATGGGCAGAAACGCAGAAAATGTTCGCATTTTTGGCTGTTGCTCAAGGTTCTTGTGAGCCACCGATTTTCCTCGAATTGAGCTATTATGGAGCATCGCGCGATGAACGACCGGTTGTCTTAATTGGTAAAGGAATCACGTACAACAGTGGCGGTTTGTGTTTGAAGCAATGCCACAATCAGAGATACATGCGAGGCGATATGGGCGGTGCGGCTTGTGTGGTGGCGGCATGTCGAGCCATCGCCAGCCTCCAACTACCGATTAATGTGCGTGGATTGATTCCATTGTGCGAAAATATGCCCGGTTGTGCTGCAATGCGTCCCGGCGATATTGTCAAAGCGATGAACGGAAAAGCTATCAAAATCGAAAGCACCGACTGTGCCGGTCGACTGTGTTTGGCCGATGCATTGGTCTATTCGCAGAACTTCTGGCCGCGATTCATTGTCGATGTTGGCACCATGACGGAAGACATGGAACACACATTGGGCGAAGGTGGTAGTGGAGTGTTTAGTAATTCGGAAGCTTTATGGGAATACATGTTGGCGGCATCGATGCACACCGGTGATCGTGTATGGCGATTTCCATTATGGGACCATTTCACAAAACTATTAACCGGTTATTCGCATGTTGATGTAAAAACAATTGGAAAAGGTAGAAAGTATGCGAGCGGTGGTGCTTGCAAAGTGGCCGCTTTTCTAAATGAATTTGTGCCGTGTGGTGACTGGTTACATTTAGATATTAATGGTGTGATGCGTACAGAAGGATTAGATTATCCTTATTTACGAAGAGGGATGGCTGGTCGGCCTACAAGAACTTTGGTAGAATTCCTGTCACAGTTGGTGTGCCACAGGGAGTAAATTCTGTAAAAAAAATGTTTAAATTTGCTGTTGAAACAAGTTTATTTACATTAACATTTCCTAAATTAATTACATTTAATACATGCATAACTATATATTTTTTTGGCAAGAATATTGTTACTTTCTGCACACGTTTATTATGTTAAATGGAATCACAAGAATGAAATTCTACACTTAGTTACAATCACATAATAATAATACATATGTCAAATTAACTGAGAAGCAAATCTTATAAATCTTTTGTATACTTTCTTGTAAATTGTTGGTACTATATGAAATAAATCCGTTTTTAGCTCAGTCTTTAATTAAGCAATGATTTAATAACAATAACATTTATACATTGTATCTCTTTCTGCGTCAGTTTCTATAATATTTATTTTGAAACTAGTTAATCCGCTATAGTTACTGAAGGGCCGTATTTGGTAGTTTTAATTATTTAGTAGGGAACAACTAGAAGATACTCACATCACTTAACTTTCATTAGTCAATAATTTTCTCATGGATCCCATTATACCAGCGCTTAATCTTATCGAAGTTGTGTTACTACGAATACATAACATTCTAAATACATTTAAAGAAAATTACCGGCCCGACTAGAACGTTTTAAAATATTTCATATGTATTTAATAATTATTTTCCGACTAGAATAATTTTGATATGTATATGTACAGTAACTTTCTACAATAGAATTACTTTAATACTTTTTTTTAAATAAATAAACTCGTTACTATTTATTAAAAATATAATTAAATATTATAAATATCACTTTCATGTAAACTCTTTATTGAAATGCAATTTACTTGAAATAAAATACTTTAAAATTTAAATTTAGAAATTTTGTACGTACTTATTTCAAACTTTATCACAATTAAACTCTTCCCGAAGAGAATTACTCAATAAGAACAAATATTTTTTCGAATAATTTAAAAAAAGGTTAAAAATAATCGAAAATATAAGCAGACAATTAACGTTGTACTTATAAAGCCGTTATTTGTAAGATTCTATGCTCAACGACCGTATTATTGCCAGTCTGTTGTTGACTAGCTTGTAGCTATAGCTATGTTTGCGAGGCAGCCAAGGAAGCACTAGTGGACTCTTTGATAATATGAGCCGTTTTCACTTTCTGATCTAAAGAATTATACATTGGATATTCACAACATAGAAGGAACTTGAGGAAAAAGGGCACTTCTTCGTATATCGCTGGTGGAATTGGAATCAGTGGTGATGTCGAAGCCTTATAATAACGATAATCAGAAATGCTGAAAAACCAAACACAATTGACAAGTTTTCGTTTGAATAATAAGCTAGTAATGCGAACTTACTCTCTATATTTCTCATCGGAAGATCGCTCAAGAAGAGGTATACCAGATAGGAACAATATTATTAACGTGGTGAACAATGGTGACATTATAGCCACCCATTCGACGCCTTCCAGCACATTTAACGATATAGCAAAAATTCCCCACCACAGAAGTATTTCGCCAAAGTAATTCGGATGGCGCGAAAGTCTCCACAAGCCATCATTGCACCATTTTCCTTGATTTACCGGGTCTTGTCTGAATGAAAACTTCTGCAAATCGGCATATGTCTCAGCCAAAAATCCAACAACGAATAGACATGTTCCAGTTGAGTCCAATGTGGTCATTGTTTTCGGTGCTGGCGGAATGGCATGCCGCGGCGAATTGATTATAATCACCGGTAAACTGACAACGTACACCCAAACAGCTTGAAAAGTCCAAAATATTGCAAAGCGAATATTGTTGCTTTTCTTGTCTTCAAACTGTTTATCTCTGCCTATTTTTATAATGCGGTATAATAGATAGCCGGATAAACGCATTCCCCATAAACAGACGAAAATAGTCACCATCAGTTGCCGACTGTCGTACGTTTTCTTTTTGCCTTGTCCCAGGAAGAAAGTGAGTAAAGCTAATATGATGAAATTTATACCGCCAGCGAAGTCTGTAACTTTGTCCATTTGAAATGTGGCCGCAACTAAGAAGAATATTATTTGCATTGTTACTGTAACAATTGCAGCTATGGCAAAATGATCTTCGTCCAGAATTTCCACAGCCATTGTGGGGGATTTTAGACGACGTTCAAAACTTATGTTGATTTCCTTGAATAAAACGTTTTTCTCAGTATTTGAGCAAGGTTTCATAATTAGTTTTAATAGCAGCCTATATGATATACAGTAATGTTGAAAATGTGGAACATTAGAATATAAACAAACGCCTACATTATATTGGTGAAATGTTTATATAGATTTGTAGATGTTTTGTTTGAAAGCTCTTTTTTAAAGGGTAAATAATTATGGAAAATAAACTGGCAGCGACTAATTTGAATCAGTATAATATGCGAGATAATGCATATCAAGCCAATTTAATTTTAAATTAAGTTCAAGGTTGCAGCATCTCAAGATCAATCAATATGCATTTTTAATGTTTAAGGGCTAATATTAAAAATTCAATAGCAACACCCTTTTTCTTAAAAAAATGTAATAAGCAAAATACTGTTGTGGCAGTGTACAGCATTGTAATAACTGATTATAATTGTTTATTTCGTAGAAACACAAATTAATGCTTACCAAAGTTTGTTCAGGACAGGGAAAAATTAATTTCCTTCTGAAAATGATTTTCCTCAAAACAATATTTCATTATTCTATATTTTTAATAAATAAAAATTGCACTAAAATTCTTAGATGTTTTTGTGTTTAGAAAATAGCTGTACACGATGCTATGCATATGAGGACTGTGGAAATTCACCAGTAAATTCATGAAAATTCAATGAAAATTTAAAGACTTTAGTGTTGCCTATCGTCTGCGTAGCGTTAGATAATTTTAACATCTATTGAGTATCTATATATACAGTGATCTGAGTGTTGCCTACCTCTGTAGAATATGGGTGACATCTATTGAATATTTACAGATATAGTGGTTTCAGTGCTGCCTACATGTTGCATGAGTTAGAATTAGCGACATCTATTGAATGTCTATAGATATAATGATTTGACTTTGAAGTAATTGAGGTTATATTGACTTCATTTATGAAATAAATATTTGTTAAAAATTTATTATTCATTAATTATAGTGTACAAACTATTATTATTATTTCAACATGTCTACAAATAAATTGTTCAGTTTGTATAGAATTCCATTGAATCAATCGCTGAAACTTTCTAAATTTACAAATATTAATAGGTAATTTTTAGAAAACTAATTATAACTTGTTA
>SSSI01008723.1:0-75273 GCA_004796505.1 Oryzaephilus surinamensis | reverse complement strand
TGTCATCGATTGTTTGTCCTTGTCGCAATCGTAGATAAACATGGGCTGATGATACTTTGTCAACGTGAAACCATACATCTTCGGGCCAACCCCATTTTATTAAGTCTTCATCTGAATAAAAGAATGGTAAGCGTTTTAAAAAGTGTGGTTGATTTTAATAAGAAAATATTACTTTCGTATTTGTCCACACCCATAAACAATACTGCCGGTGGTTGGACAATATTACTTTCGAAATAAAACACCATTTCAGTAGATTTGTAATTATTTAAAGAATTATTTTATGATTTTCATATAATATTTTGGCTTTGGCATTTAGTAACATAACCTCAAAACCGTCCCTAAGCCAAACGTGTTAGAAGTTGTAAATAAAAGAAAATTGAATAAAAAATCAAAATAAGAAAACAGCGTGAAAAAAAATTAAATTAGTAAAGATTTTCTCATTCTTCAAAAATAAGGTAGGTACGTATAAAAGATAAAATCAAATAGCTTCAATAATCAATTACGAGTATAAAACTATAAAATTAACTTTTATAACTGCTACAAGGTAAAATAACATTTACATGGTGATTTTATTTAAGTTTATATTAAAATTATAAGTATTTTAAAACTGTGTCAGAAACTAGACCAGTTTTTATTTACAAATAAAAATGTAGGTCACAAATCAGTTTTTATTTATAAATATTAAATAAAGTGTTATCTATTCGCAATTTAGAACACAATAAAATAACATTATAATAAAATTTATTGGAATATTTTCAAACAATGTTTTTAAAATTCTATTTTTTTGTGAGTTTTTTGTTTATTGAGGCAAATCTGGCAACAGTCCACTTTGTTCTACCATATTATAAAAAATACCATCTTTGTTTTCTAATAACGCAATCGGTTCATCAAATTCAACAATTTGTCCTCTATCCAAAACCATAATTTTATCTGAATCCAAAATCGTGTGCAATCTGTGAGCAATCGCAAATACAGTACAACCTGTAAAGTTATCTTTAATCACATTGTGTAACAATTCATCAGTTTCTGGGTCCATATTGGCAGTGGCTTCATCCAAAACGACAATTTTATTCTTTCTTATAATCGCTCGGGCCAAACAAATTAACTGTTTCTGTCCAGAACTGAAATTCGAGCCGCTGTCGTTGATGTGATAGTCCAAACTTGGTATCAAATTTTTGATTTTTACTTTTTCCAATACATGCCATAGTTCATCGTCTGTATAAATTTTATTCGGGTCCAAATTTGTACGAACTGTACCACCAAACAGGACTGGATCTTGTGGAATAATTGCGATACTACGTCGTAAAAATTCCAATGATAACGTCTTTATATCAACATTATCGATTAATATTTTCCCACTAACTTCGTATAAGCGAAATAGTGTGGAAATTATCGACGACTTCCCAGCACCAGTTCTACCAACAATACCAATTTTTTCTTTCGGTTTCAAAGAGAAATTAATGTTCTTCAGTACGTGTTCGTTATTGTTGTACGTTAAAGTGACATTTTCGTATTTGACCGCACCTTCAGACGGCCAATTTTCCAAAACGGCTCCGGATTTATTTTCGTTTTTGATTTCTGTATATTCCAATAATCGTTCCACTGACGTCATTTGGTTCTCTAATTCGGCCAGTTGTCGAACACCCCACTGAATATGACCGGCTAATTGTAGAACTTGAGTTATAATTAAACCAGCAGCACCAGCCGACACACCTAATCAAAACAAACGTAGAATTTCAGTCTAAATGGATTTTGTTCACTTACTGTCTGTGAAGAAGAAAACTTTTCCAATAATAACCATTATGTAAATTGAGCAAATCGAATCGAGGAAGAAACCAAAAGCCCTCATTGTACAAACCCACATAAAATGAGCTGAAGTATACAAGTCTTGATGGCGATCAAATTCAATTTTAAGAATATCTTGTGCATTGTACGCTCGAATTGTTGTTAAGCCTTCCAAAGTGGCATTCAGATGACCAATTAATGGACTACGAGCTGAATTCAAGTGATTTAGTATGGAAAGTAATTAAAATTTTGTACGCAACTTACTGGCTGCTTCTAATCTCTTCAAACTTCTACCTGTCGGCATGTACATGTATCTCATCAAGCCCAAAAAAAAGAACAAAACAAAACTTGGTATCAAATATCGCCAATCTTCGGCACCAATTAGAGTTATTATGCCAGCAGCTGAGAATGAAACGCGAATACTTTCGCGAAATGCATACGGTAATTGTTCATCAATATTATTCAAATCCTGTGAGAATCTGTTCAAAATGTTGCCGATAAAATGTGAATCGAAGAAGGACATAACGGCATTAATGATGTTGGTTGTCATGGCTTTGTGGATGTTGAGTGATGCACGACGACAAAAATCGAATAGGAGATAATTTGAAACGATGTGTGCTAATGCATTTACCAAAATCATTATGGAAAACAATCGAATTGTGTTATCGGACGTTTGATCGTATACATCGTTTGTTAATGTTGTATTTTCAACAAGAGTTACATTATCAGGAATTGTAGTATTATCACTAAATGTTAAATCACTGGAATCTAGTGAAGAATTGATGTATTGTAAGTTGTTGGCCCTGAAAATGCAAATTATTTTCCACAATATCCAAAAAACAATCTAAAATACTGACCATTTAGAGATGAGTTTTTCGGCATAGCTATCAGTAAATTGTGCAGCCACAAAAGATGCAATAACTACACCGAAGAGTAATAAACCACCACCAAATTTAAAATATTTATGATAAATTTTCCAGTCGACACTGCCTTTCTTATTAACTTCTTGAAATACTTTTTGTTTTCCAACAGTCTGTTCTGCTTCCAACAATTTCTGATATTCTTCCTTAATCTCTTCCTCTTCTTCATCAACAATTTGTTGATCAACTAAATCTTTTTCGAAATTATCATCTTTCGTCATGAGTTTAGCGATTTCCATGTCTGGTTTACCAACTGATTTAACAGTACCATCGCTTATGACAACAACATTATCTGCACTTTGTAAATGATTGCCATTTTGTGTTACCAATAGAATTAGTTTATCTTTAAGGAAACCTTTGATGCACTCATTGAAGATGTAATCCTGAACGTGGGCATCTAAAGCTGTCAATGAATCGTCCAGTAAATAAATATCGCTCTGTTTGTAAACAGCTCGCGCTAGATTGATTCGGGCTTGTTGGCCTTTACTTAAATTTATACCACGATCGGCTACAATGGTTTCATCGCCGCGATCCAAAAGACTTAAATCGTATTCCAAAGCGCACACGCGTAGCACTTCGTTGTATCGATTCGGGTCGTACTGTTCACCAAAGAGGATATTTTGGCGAATCGATGATGGAAACAGCCATGGATCTTGTGATGCATACGACATTCGACCATCAACTTTAATTGTACCATCCTGGGCGGGATAATCGAATAATATGGTCTTTATTAAAGCACTTTTACCAGAACCAACATTACCAGTTATCAAAATCAGTCCATGGTCTATATTTAATGTTATATTTTTCAAAATTTGTTTATCACGTATGAAAACTGAAATTTGTTTCAACGATATTTTTGGCTTTAATATAATTTCTTCGCTATTTGGTTTCGGTTTTAGTTCTTCAGCATTTAATACGCGACTAACACGTTTTATTGTTGCAAACAATTCAGCACCCTTTGCTAAACCAATTGGTATTTCAACGCCTAATGTGTGACGAAGATCTTTGAATTGACTCATTATGTAGAAGATTAATTCGGTTTTTGGTAGATTTCCGGTCCAAATATATGCCATTACCATAAAATAGAAGCCCAAACGTGATGATAACACACCAAGTATTATTACCAATATCTTCAGTAATATCGAAGTCATCAAATTCAACAATTCTTTTCTTCTGGCATCGTTAACACGTTTATTAAAGAATTTCTCCCATGTGTAGATTTTAATTATACGAATTGCTGATAAAGCTTCTTGTGTAACTTGTAATCGTTGGTCGGTTTTCTTGTTGATGGCCAATTTTAATTTACCAACGAATCGTCCAAGAAATACTGCAAAGAAAAAATTACGATTTAAGGATTTTTCTCCGATTTTTGTTAATTTGGAATTATACTTTGAAATGGAATGATGGCCAGTAAAGTTCCAAGTCCAACAAACGAAGACAGTCCAACTTTGTCGAATAATAAATAACAAATAAAGATTAATTGAAGAACTCCAATCCACATATCGTTCACCAACCATATACAAGTTTGAAACGTATACATATCTTTCGTTAATAATGTAACAATATTTCCTAAACTGATTTCCGATAGAGCTGTTGGTGTTAATTTTAATGTTTTTCGATAAATTAACGATGAAAATGATGTGCGGATTTGTAATGCCAATTGTTGTACCCATATAATGTAATTGTGCATATAGAATGTGTTGAAAACGTTAGTACAAATTAGCATAACAACATAAAAACAGCCATCATTAAAAGTCATGTGATTGTCTTCTTTGAAATATTCAACAACACCACTAACGGCTCTCGATTCAACGTAACTGAAAATAAAAATTTGTTATAGGTGTTGGTAATTATCCTAGTTTTTCATATTCACGTTTTGCATAATTTCCATGCTAGATTTATAATGCCCATCCATAAATATTGGATCGCAAATCGTTTTACTAGTAAACGTGTAACTGATGGATTTTTCTTATTATCAAATTCCTCGAGCCAAATTTGTTCGAATTTGATAGCATTTCGTTCGGAATTACATTTTCTTGTAACTTCATACAAATCTTGTTCATCTAAATCTTTTTTGATGAAGGCGCGTTTAAATAAACTGCCAGTGTATCTGAATATATAAGGAGTATTTTAAATATTTTTACCGAAAATATTTCAACTACTTACGAGAATGTTAATAATGATGCAATATTAGCCTTTTCTCTTGGATTTCGTTTACGATTTTCTTTGGTACAGTGATCCATTCCGATATTATTAAAACATAACAAACATAAATAATAGGTAATATTATTAAGTTAATCTTATCGAAAATACATTATTCTCTTTTTCTAGTTAAATAGAAATTGTTATATTGAACTATTAATATTATTACAATGATGATAATAATAATATAATATAGATGATTTAATATGTATGTAATAAATGTTGTAATCTCAAGTGGTAGTGATCCACTAACTTTTATATTATATGTTAAATTACAATAATATATTTATTTTAATGTTCTTATAATTTAATCCATCTAAAAAGAAAACGTAATAAATTAAAATTTAATTAAAGTACAATTCACGTAGGTATGATAAATTTATTTAAAAAAGCTGGAATTTTTTATTTATAAACTGTTTTATTTGCAAAAATCTTACAATTTCATCTAAATATATATTTTATAACAATGGCAGTGACTATAAATTTAACTAAAACGTTTGATTTCTACTATTTACTTAAAGAAAACAATGAATTTATCTATTTAGATTTGTATCAAACACTGCGTCACACTCACAATGTATAGTTTTCATTATTTGTTTTGTCTATATTAAATATTTAATTATATTAAATTATAAAAAAATCTACACATAAACATTCAAAACTAAGTTATTTCTGAAAATGTTAAAGTTTTTCAAACTTGTCAGTATTATATTTATTATGCATATAAATAAATAAATTGTGACACTAGACGCGTCAAGTAGCTACTTGAAATCAATTTGATGTACCATTTTCCTAAACAAACTGTTTTCATTCGATAATAAACTCGATGGTGCATCATTTTCAATGATTTGTCCTTCTTTAAACACGATAATTCGATCACAATCCATTACTGAACTCAATCGATGAGCGATTATAATCACTGTACAATTTTCAAAATTTTCTTTAACAAGATTTTGTATCAAAATTTCATTTTGTTGGTCTAATGCGGCCGTCGCTTCATCCAAAATAACAATTTTGTTGCGATTTAAAATGGCACGTGCTAAACAAATCAACTGTTTTTGGCCAGCACTGAAATTAATGCCATCTTTTGTTATATTCCAACTCAAATCCGTGATTATTTTATCTAACTGGACCTGTTTTAATACATTCCATAATTCGTCGGGTTTATATTTATTATTTGGGTCCAAATTTTCTCGAACAGTGCCATTAAACAGGACCGGATTTTGTGGAATTACTGTAATATTTCGACGTAAAAATTTATTGGAAACTTGTTTAATATCGAGTCGATCGATAGTTATTTTCCCATCAAAATTGTACAATTTAAACAAAACGGAAAGAATTGAAGTCTTTCCAGCACCAGTTCGTCCAACAATTCCAATTTTCTGGTTGGGTTCCACTGTAAAACTAACATTTTTTAAAGCACGTTCTTTTCCATTGTACGACAATGAAACGTTTTCGAAACAAATCGATCCATTGTCAGGCCAATTTTCCTTAAATCCAATCCCAGTTTTAGTTTCTTGTTCAACTTCAGTGAATTCCAAACAACGTTCAACTGACGTCATTTCCGTTTCCATTCTAGCACTTAGCATATTGGCCCAATTAATTGTGGCGCCCATACTGATCATTTGGGTTAAAGCCAGACCTGCACTTCCAGCCGATATTTCTGGACTTAAAAGAATCAATCCAAGCACCACGTTCGTCACAATTAACGTGTTTATTAAGTCGGAAAAGAAAGCGAATGCAACAAATGCAGTTATCCAGGTAAATGCGGCTGAATTGCACAAATCTTGATGTGAATCGAATTCGTTTATTAATAGTTTTTGGGCTTTGAAAGCTCGGATTGTTGGTAAACCTTCAAGTGTTGTATTCAAATAGCCGATCATAGGGCTGCGCACTGAAAAATTTACGTAAAATAATAAAAATCGTTTAAAAGAATCTATAAAATCGTACAGGCTGCTTCTAATCGCTTCAAAGAACGACCAGCATTTATGTAGTACCGTCTAATCATCCAAAATAATAAGAACAATACAGTCATTGGTAACAAAAACAAGTAGTTTATTGTTGAGACTAGAATCATGGTACCAATTATTGCGAAAATCACCTAAAAATAACCAAATCATGTGTTACGTTTGTGTTTTTTATGAAAAAATTACGTACACGAATTCCTTCTGATATTGTATACGATAAATTTTCATCCACAACATACAAGTCTTGTGAAAATCGATTTAAAATATTGCCAATGTAATGTTTATCAAAGAATTTCATGGAAGCATTCATAATGCTGTCTAACATTTTCGTGTGAACGTTTAGCGATGCTTTTCTGCAGAAATTGTACAAGAAGTACGTCTTTATCAACGTTAATAGTGTTTCAATAATGATCGTAATTGTGTAAAGAACAATTGTTTTCTTATTGCTTTCCATTGTTTCGTTAAAATCATCCGTGTTTGTCGAATTGTTGATGGTGTAATTTAAAATTTTCTGCTGTAAATCCGCCCATTCACTAATCAATTTATCGTTATAATTCTCAACAGATTGGCCACTTAAATAAAAGAATACTGGCAAACAGAAAACCAAAAAACCACCACCAAATTTGAAATATTTCAAAAAAGTATCAAGTTCAACAACGCCTTTTTTCGGATTTTCGCTATAGACATGTTCTTTTGCCAACAATTCATCAGTTTCATTTGTTTCTACGTGATTTTCACCAATATTATTTCCAACATCATTTCGTACAAGTTTTTCGTAAGAAATGGCACTAGGTTTTATTGGTTTTCCGCAAAATTGCAACTGTCCTTTTTGCAAAACTACAACCTGATCAGCTTTTTGCACATGTTTAGAATTTTGCGACACGAAAATGCACGTTTTTCCATTCAGGTACTTGCAAATGCCTTCTAGGAATACGAAATTTTGGACATTATTATCCAGTGATGACAAACAATCGTCCAAAATGTAAATTTGACTTTGTTTGTAAAGGGCTCGTGCTAAATTAATGCGCGCTTGTTGTCCTCGGCTCAAATTCGACCCTTTATCGGAAACAATAGTCATATCGCCGTTTTCAAACAAACCAAAATCATACTCCAAATCGCACACTCGAATCACTTCTTTGTACCTTTCTTTGTTGTGTTCGCTGCCAAAAAGTATATTTTGGCGAATTGTTGATGGAAAGAGCCACGGTTCTTGTGGAGCGTAAGAAACTTGCTGGGAAATTGTTAGAGAACCACTAGTTGGAACGTAATCGCGAATCATAAGTTTCAAAAGATTCGTTTTTCCCGAACCAACTTCACCAGTTAATACTGTAAGTCCTTTCGGGATGTCTAATGTGATATTTTCCAACAATACTTGATTTTTCATCTCTAATGTAACATTCTTTAAACTGATTTGATCGTTCCAACTGATTTGTGAATCATCAGAAAATTCTTCGGCTTCCAACAGTTTAACAATACGTTTTGAAGCTGCAAAAATATCTCCATAAAAACCTAAAGACAAGGGAATTGATACGCCCAAAGTTTGTCTTAATATCTGGTACAATGTAAGAACATAAAAAATAAATTCAGCATTTGTTACATTGCCTAGCCAAACGTACGTCATAATCAAAATATAAAATCCAATGCGTGTATTTAAAACGCCAACAATTACGACAATAACTTTACGATACATTACAGTTAGTATCATTTGGACTTCTTTTCTATAAAATTAAATTTACTGTTTAATTCGTTATGAATGTGTTTAATTCTTTAATTACTTTCGTTTATCGGTGATATAATTCAAAAAAATTTGCTCCCAAGTGAATATTTTAATTAATTTAATGCAAGATAATGTTGTGCGTGTAATTTGTAAACGTTCATCAGTTCTTTTATTTAAATTTAAACGTAACCTTGTAATTGATCGAAGTAAACATACTGGAAAACAGAATGAACAAAATAAAACCAAAATGATTGCCAAATTTGAACTGGTTGCGAAGAATATAGGTAGGTATAACTATAAATACTTACCATGTACTGGTAACACACTAAATACGAAAACAATCCCAACAAATCCAACATTACCCATTTTATTATACAATAAATAGCAAACGGTTAATGTTTTCGTCATACAAACGAAAAGATCAATGAAAATCCATGCAGCCATCTCAATTGCATATATATCTTTCGTTATCATTGTAACAATATTCCCTAAAGAAATACTGTCCAACGACGAAGAATTGAGTTTCAATGATTTTCTATAAATTAACGAACTCAAAGATGACCGTATTTGTAATGATAATCTATATTGCATCATTAACATATTGTGGTAATAAAAGGTAATCAGAAATGTGACGGTGATCACAAGTGTTCCGTAAAATGTGGCATTTTCGTAATTAACTTGTTGTCCATTAAAACTGGCCACAAAATTACCCATCGTATATGGGTCCATAATGCTAATAAATATCGCAATAAATAATTCGGCTAATCCAATGAGCAAATAAATTGGCCCGTAGCCTTCGAAAATGAGTTGAAATGGTGTTTTTTTGTGTGTTTTTCTTAGTAGTTTTTCAAATTTGTCGCCACATCTTTTCGCTTGGCAACATTTTAATATATATGGTAAATCGTCGGCATTTAAATTTCGTTTAATAGCTGAACGAAAAATACCAAGCGTATATCTTAATCCAAAAGAAATAATAAAACAAAAACAAAATTTCGGATTCGTTTTTAAGTTAAATTTTGAACTACTTACAAAAATGTTATTTTTGATAAGAAATTTGCATTCTCTCTAGGATCAATTTTACGTTTACGTTTTGTCGTGTAGTCCATTGTTTTTTAAAATTCACTAACATACTAAATTTTCAACACAGTTTACCATAACAAGATAATTCTTTTTTATTTTATCAGTTAAATAAATATAGCAAACATATAATTAAAAATAAAAAGATGTGTATGATTGTTTAAACAATGAAATTATGTCATACTATTATAAATTTAATTGTATAATAGTATTTTCGATTGATGTGACTAAAGTAATATAACTTTGTAAATTTCATATAGTTTTGTTGAGACAGGAAATCCTGATTACGAAATTTCTTTCACAAATCTACAGGGTGTTCATAAAATTCTGTAGATTGTTGGTTGCGTAAAAATGAAATAAAAAAGACAGACAGTTCATTATAATTAAAAATAAATAAATTACATTAATCTACATGGCTAATATTCGAACGATCAACCATTTGGCTAAATAAACTAACTGTATCCCGTAATAATTGTACAGGACTATCAAATTCGACAATTTCACCCTGTTTTAGTACCATCACCTTGTCACAATTCATTATCGATGTCAATCTGTGGGCCACAGTAATAACTGTACATTTTGAAAAGTTCTCATTTATAACAGATTGCAATAATTGTTCATTTTGTGGATCTAAATTTGCTGTTGCTTCGTCCAAAATAACGATTGGATTTTTACGTAAAATTGCACGAGCTAAACAAAGCAACTGTTTTTGGCCAGCACTTAAATTGGCTCCGGTTTCGCTAATTTGCCAATCCAAATTCGACACAATGCCATCTAAATGGACCTGTTTTAAAACATTCCAAATATCACTGTCCTCGTGCTGGTCCAATGGATCCAAATTCTTTCGTACACTTTCTCGAAACAAGAACGGATCCTGTGGAATGATTGCAATGTTTTGTCTTAGAAATGAATTGCAAAGCGAACTCGTATCAATGTCGTCTATTAAAACATTCCCTTGGAATTTGTATAATCTGAAAAGTGTGGAAATGATCGACGATTTTCCAGCACCAGTTCGTCCAACAATTCCAATTTTCTGTTGTGGTTCAATTACGAAAGAAACATTTTTCAGCACTTCTTGTTTACCATAAGTTAAAGAAACATTCCTGTAGACGATTTTTCCATTTTTTGGCCACTTTGGAATTATCGTGCCCATTTTGTCTTCACACTCGATCGATGTGTATTCCATGGCTCGTTCCATTGACGTCATATTCAGTTCTAACGTTGATGTTTGCGTCATTCCCCAATGAATTGTGGTGGCTAATTGTATCATTTGTGTTAAAACTAATCCAGCAGTACCAGCGGAAACATCTAAAACCAATCAATATATCATTGAAGATTTTTCTTTCGTAAAAATTTACCTGGATTTAAATATAGAACAGCAATTATTATTATTGTTATCATTAAAACGTTTATGATGTCAGTGAAAAATCCAAAAGCTATCATTAAAGTCATCGAACAATAAGAAACAGAACTGAAAATGTTCTGATAAATGTCAAACTCTCTTTTGAGAATCGATTCAGCTTGAAAGGCTCTTATTGTTGTTAGGCCTTCCAAAGAGGAGTTTATGTATCCAATAACAGGGCTGCGAACTATAAAAAATTATTTAGTGTGAAGAAAATTTTTCATTTTAAGTTTTTTCTTTACTTGCTGCTTGAAGGCGTTGTAAATTACGACCACCCTGTACATAATACTTTCGCAATTGGTATTGAATTGCTAAAATTACAACTATTGGTATTAAAAATATGTAGTTAACGCTTACTACAAGATAAGTAGAACCAATTAGTGCGAGAAAAACCTAAAATTTAATATAAATGTTTGATTTTTTTCGACAAATCATTTGCTTACACGTAGAACTTCTGAAAATGTATTCGGTAAATGTTCATCAACGTGATACAAATCGTAAGAAAATCTATTTATAATGTTTCCAATATAATTTGTGTCGAAAAACATCATAACAGCATAAATAATTGATGATAACATTTTTTTGTGTATGTTTATAGAAACTTTACGACAAAAATTATACAAAACATACGATTTGACCAAAATTAAAACGGATCCACTTACAATAGCGATAATATAAAGATTTATGGTGTATTTTGTTTCATTTGAAGTTTCTAAAAATGTACTATTTGTTATGTTTAGTGCAGAAAAATCTAAAACTTTTTGCTGCAAATCAACCCATTCAGATAACAGTTTATCGCTGTAGTTTTCTGCAAATTGGGCTGCGATAAAAAGTAATACAACAATAAAAAACATCACCATTCCACCACCAAATTGAAAATAATTCTTATAAACGTTCCAATTAACGTATCCTTCTTTGCGCGTTTCAAAATAAATATTTTTTGTGTTATTTTTCCTGTTATTTTCATTATTTAACAATTTTTCCTCTTCATCCCCTTCAAGAATCTCTTCATCGTTGTCTTTAAAACCATTTATAAATTGTTTTTTCTCCACATTATTTTTACAAACTGTTGTTATCTTGTGAAAAAATCTTTCGGTTTTCCATTAAATAAAATTCCTCCCTTATCCAAAACAACTATTTGTTCAGCAACTTGAATATGTTTCGCATTTTGTGTGATCAAAATACAAATTTTCTCATTCAAAAATTTACGAATGCACTCATTGAACACAAAATCTTGCACACGATTATCCAATGCCGTTAATGAATCATCGATTAAATAAATATCCGCTTTTTTGTAAATGGCACGAGCTAAATTAATGCGCGCTTGTTGGCCTCTGCTTAAATTTAAACCACGATCAGCCACTAAAGTTTCATCCCCATTATCGAAATGACTCAAATCGTACTCCAGTGCACACGTGTGGATCACTTCATTGTAGCGATTCGATTCGTACGGTTCGCCAAATAGGATATTTTGACGAATTGACGATGGAAACAGCCAGGCGTCTTGGGAGGCGTAAGAAATTCTACCATTCACCGTAATTTTACCCCCAATTGGCACGTAATCGTTTAAAATCGCCTTTATTAACGCACTCTTACCGGATCCCACGTGACCCGTTACGACAGTTAAGCCTCTAGTTACCGTTAGAGACACATTTTTAAGTATAACTTGTCCGTGAATTTGCATTTTAATGTCGACTATTTGAATGTTTGGAGAACTAGGGGTTTGTTGTTTTGTGGTAGGAAGTTCTTCAGTTGTTAAGAACCGCCCAATACGGTATATTGCTGCGTACATTTCACCACCCTGGGACAGTCCATAAGGGATGACAACACCCAAAGTATGGCGTAATGTTTGGAACAAAGTGAGAACGTAGAAAATTAGTTCTGTGGTGGTTTTTTGGCCGGACCATATATACGCCAAAATGACCAAATAGAAGCCAATTCGGGAACTTATCGAACCAATGACTATAGAAATGACTTTTTGATTTAAAACGCCAAGTAAAGCGTTCAATTCTTTTCTAAAAAAATTTTTATTACGGAAAAAAGCGGGAATAATTTAATAATGGCTTATACTTTCTAGCTGAGGAAATTTTTTGGTGGAAATAATCTTCCCATGTGAACATTTTAATAATTTTAATAGCTGTTAATGTTGCTTGAGTGATTTGCAAACGATCATCAGTTTTTTTGCCAATATTTAAACGTAATTTTGCTATTTTTCTGCCAATAAATACTAAAAATTAACGGAAAGTAATACTGCATTCAAAATTAATATTTCTGTTTTGACAAACTTTGCAATGGCAAAATGCACAGTATAAATGCCACCCCTACAAACCCAATATTACCCATTTTATTGTACAATAAATAGCAGGTAGTTAAGGTTCGCAATATTGCTATACAAGAATCGCTAAAAATCCACATTGCACCCTCAATAATAACCACATCTTTTGTAATTAAAGTGACGATATTTCCTAATAGATTGCTATTCGATGAAAGTGTGCTAATTTTTAATGATTTTCTATAAATTAACGAACTTAAACTATTACGTATTTGGACAATTAGTTGATGTTCCACCATAATTACATTGAAAAACCAAAAACTGTTTAATAAATTCACGCCAATCACTAAACTACCATAAAAAATGGCATCTTTCAAGTTCACCCCTTTTTCACTGAAGCTCGATATAAAGTTACTGGTTGCGTATGGTTCTGAAACACTGAAAACAATACTCACATATGTATATACAGTATATTTTGAAAATTATTTTGGCACCTTCGAACGATGCCCATAAACAAAGTTGCCAGTCCTAATAATCCATACAAACGTCCAAATCGTTTAATCAATACTCGAAATATCGATGGATTGTTTTTGTGTTGTTTATTTTCATCGTTCCAAAGTTTTTCAATTTTATCACCGCATTTTGTTGCATCACAACATTGCAATATTTCTGGTAAATCTTTTTCGTTAAGGTTCTTTTGAACGGCTTTTTTGAACAATCCTAATGTGTATCTTAAAAATATCGCCGATAAATATCGCTTTACGATTTATCGAATAACAAACTTACGAAAATGTGATTAAAGAAAAAACGTTTGCAGTTTCTCTGGGATTTTGATAACGTTTTTGTTTCGAACCATGATCCATTTTTATAAAATACTATATAAGTATTTACCTTCGACACCATTACACGACTATATTATATACAACAATAATAACTAGCTTAAATAACATAATTCACTAAAGTATAATTAAACAATACAGGAAGATTAGATAGTTTTGCTTCAGTTTTTCACTCAAACAACACATTATTTACATCACACATAAATACAAAAACCATGTCACACAATTTAACTTTAATTATATAATTGGTTCCTTTCTTCAACTTTAGTTGAATTTGTTTAATTTTATTCGCTAATCATACTCGATTAAGCCAACTTCCTTTTACAATATAATATATTTACTCAGAAAATATTTTCAGACGTAAATAAATTAGGATAAATCATAAAATAAGACACAAAATGAAAAATTTTGAAATATACTTTTATTTACAATAAGCCACTTTTTTGTGCCATAAGTTGAAAGGCACCATTTTCAGTTTTCAACAATTCTTGTGGATCATTAAATTCAATTAATCGTCCATCATCAATTACCATCACTTTATCACAATTCATCACAGATTTCAGTTTATGAGCAATTATAATTATAGTACTATTGCTAAATCCATCGTTTAGTACATTTTGGAGCAATATATCAGTTTTATCATTTAAATTGCTTGTTGCCTCATCCAAAATAATGATATTTTTCCTGGAAATCAGCGCACGTGCTAAACAAATCAATTGTTTTTCACCAACACTGAAATTGTCCCAACATTTCTCCTCCAACGATTCAAAATGTTTCATTTGGACTCGATTTAAAACGTGCCAAATTTCAGCATCAGTAAATACGTTGTTTGGATCGATGTTTTCTCGAATAGTTGTTGAAAACAACACCGGATCTTGTGGAATAACCGTTATATTTCTTCGTAAATATTCTACAGACATTGTTTTTGTATCGACATTATCGATTAATACTTTTCCTTCATCAATTTCGTACAATCTTAACAAAACTGAAATGATTGAACTCTTTCCTGCACCAGTTCTGCCTACAATTCCAATTTTTTGGCCCGCTTCAATAACAAAACTCAAATTTTTCAATACAAAATCCCCGGAATACTTTAACGAAACATTTTCGTAAATAATTCCACCTTTCAGACTATGTTTAAGTTCTTTTGTGCCGTTTTTATCCTCTTGTTCTATTTCCGTGTACTCCAAACTGCGTTCAACTGACGTCATATAGTTTTCAATTTCAGCCCATTGTCGAATTCCATACTGGGCCAAGCCGGTTAATGAAAATGCCTGCGTTATCACCATTCCAACTTCACCAACCAGCGTTTCAGAATAAATGGTTAGGAACTGTACCAAAATACTGGCCACAAATGTGATACAGAGCAAATCCAAAACGAAACAAAAGGCTCTTGTACAGCATTTCAATGTATAATTTGCGGATGTATGTAAGTTTTGATGGTTGGTGAATTCGTTGTGCAGAATTGGAATCGATTCGTTGTGGACACGAATTGTTGTTAAACCGTCCAAAGAGCAGTTCAAGTAGCCGATAATGGGGCTTTTTGCTAAAAGAAATTCAATAAATCGATTACAGAGGCAGACATTTTATAAAACTTACTGGATGAATCCAATCTTTGTAAATTTGTGCCAGCAAACAAGTAAAACATTCGTAAAAAGTATAAACACATAAAGAATAGAATCCATTGTACAATAAAAGATAGTTTTACGCTTAGTAGAAGAACTACAATTCCAGCTATTGTAAATAAAATCTGTAAAATAAATTTATTTTTTTTTTTAAATCGTTGTTATCTTTATTTGTTTATTCACCTCGAAAAATTCGTATAAAATAAATGGCAATTGTTCGTCAATTATGGTTAAATCCTTGGAAAATCGGTTTAAAATGTTGCCAATTAAATGTGTGTCGAAGAAATCCATTACAGCGTACAATATATTCATTATCATTGATTTGTGAAGATTGTTAGACGCTTTTCTTGTGAAATTAAAGTGAACATAAGCAGTTATTATAGCGAATATTGTCGTACTAGCGACAATACAAGAGAAATTTATATAATATTTACTATGTTTTTCTATTAATTGTAGATAATTTGTGGTGTTTGTTAAATTATTTAATTGTAACAACGAGATATTTTGTTCTAAATTCACCCTGTAAAAAATTTATATCAGTTTAATTGAGATTTTTCGCAAAATTATTTTATTTACCAGTTGCTCACCGTTTTTTCCATATAAATTTTCGTAGAATGTGATATAAGAAATAACAATAAGATAATAAACAGCATTAAATATCCTCCACCAAAGTGAAAATATTTTTTATAAACAATATTTTGCACTTTTCCAGACTTTTTCTCTTCAAAATAAATATTATTTTGCGGCTTTTCAGGTAAAAGTTTACTTTTTTCATCAATATCATTAATATCTTCAATTCTTTCAACACCATTTTGTAATTTAACGTCTTTCTGTTCTTTTTCTATTATTAAATTTAATTTATCCACTTTGTCAAAAGATTTTATCATTCCATCGTCTGTTAGACAAATTAAACTATCACAAAACTGGATTTCATTCTCATTTTCCGTTGCCAAAATGCACAATTTCCCATTAAGAAACTCTTTTAAACACTTCTTAAATACATTATCCCGAACAAAGTAGTCGAACGATGTTAAACATTGGTCCAATAAATAAATATCACTTTTTCTATAAACTGCTCTCGCTAAATTAATACGCGCTTTTTGGCCACGACTCAAATTCAGCCCTTTATCACCAATTCTGGTCTGATCGCCGTTTTCCATTGAATTTACATCCGATGTTAATTCACAAATATTTAAAACACGTTTATAACGATTTTGCTCAAATTTCTGACCAAATATAATATTCTGTCTTATGGTTCCTGGAAAAATCCATGGTTCTTGTGAGGCGTAACTTATTCTACCATCAACCATTAGATTACCATTGAATTTATGTTCTTTTAATATAGTTTTTAAGAGAGTTGTTTTTCCACTACCAACGGAACCTTTTAAAGCTACTAAACTCGGTTCTGTTAAACTCAAAGAGACATTTTTTAATATGTTTGTTCCATTTATTGTTACGCAAATGTTCGTCATTATGATTTTTGGATCTCTTTTGTTTTGATTGTAAGAAGAAAAATTTAATTCTTCAGTATTTAGTAAATTGTCGATTCTTTTAGCTGCTGTATGCAATTCAGCGACTTGTACGATTCCCATTGGTATAACAACGGTTACTGCATGTCTTAAACGTTGAAAAGAACTTAATACTAAATAAACTAATTCAGCTGTTATTGGAGTTCCCTGCCAAATGCACTTCATAATGAGCAAGAAAAAGGCGAATCTTGTTGTTAATGCACCAATTAGCAAAAGAACTACTTTACGGATGAATATTTTCACTATAAATTTAGCTTCTTGTCTAAAATCGGAAAAATTTCATAAATTTTCAATCGAAGATACGTGTTAAGAAGATACTTTCTACAGGAATTGATTTTGTCGGCAAAAAACGTCTCCCAAGTGTACATTTTAATGATTTTCATATAACTTAATGCTTCTTGCGTCGTTTGCAATCGTGCATCGCTCTTTTCAACAACATCCATTCGCAATTTATTCGCTTGTTTCCCAATGAAAACTACAAAAATCGTACAGTTTCAAATCGAATTCGATTTTCCTTGAAATTAAAATCGCTTGCCTTGTATGGGAATCATTAAAATAAAGAATGAACAGCCTGTAATTGCGGCCAAACCAATTTTATTGTAAATAACAACACAAACAATGATAATTTGTACAAAACCAATCCATATATCGTTACCGTACAATGCCATCATCTCTAATGAGGCCACATCTTTCGTCAATAATGTGACAATTTTTCCAACAGTTATTTTCGATAAAGAATCATTACTTAATTTTAAACATTTTCGATAAATTAACGAACTGAATGCGGTACGTATTTTAAAACCAAATGCTGTTATAATAAGCATATAATTGTGTAAATAAATACAGTTGATTAAATTTAGTGCAATGACCAATATAGCGTAAAAATAGCCATCATATTTTGTTATTTGAGTTTGGTTGATTGTAAAATAGGAAATTAGACGGCCAACAGCCCATGGCGAGACAACACTGTAAACAATTTCGTTAATTTTATATCAATACAAACTACATTGTATACAAATATTTGACTTTACATCATTATCGAACGCATTATCAATTGAACAACACCAAACATAATGTATTCCAAGCCAAAACATCTCCATAATAGACGATAAATTGATGTATTCAAGTATTTTTTATCGTATTCATATTGTGTGTACAATTGTTCGCTTAATGTTTTCGAATCATATTTCGGTGGAACGTTAAATAAATCGTTTTCTTCAAATTTATGATAAGCTTTTCGAAATATACCTAAAGTGTAACTGTAGACTGGGTGTTATTTAAGAAAATTTGCTTAAATTCAACTTACAAGAATGTCAATGAAGAGATTATGTTTGCTTTTTGTTGTGGATGAGATTTCCGTGATTTGTACACAACTTGCTCCATTTTTAAACTAAACGTAGGAGTGGGTCTATTAATAATATCTCAACATGCAATTTAAAATTTTATATGATAAAAGTATTGTATATTTATATTTAACTGTTTATTCAAGATTATAGGCTTCTATTTGGTATAAAACCACTACAATGGCCCAGTTTCGTTTCAGATCCACTACAACAAATCTCAAATTATACAATGAATCGACAAATTGCACGTGAATTTAGCTTTAAAAATAGTTTTTTTAGAACATTAAAAAATGCACCCTATCGTAATGTTTTAAATTTATCAGAAGAATTTATTTAATTAAATAACAACAACAATACACCACTTCTGATGATTACACTAACATTTAATATACAATACAATTACGAGTATATTATTCATTCAACAATTGTCTACAATTAGAAGTTAAAATCACACCCTGACATTGACAAGAAAAAAGTATGTCTCTCAGACGTAATTCTTCTAAATCTGGAATTCTTAACAGAAAATTGCATACTAGAAGCTCAAGTAAAAGCAGCAATAATGAGTCAGTTAAATTAAAATCTCAATCATTTGGGAATACTTTAGAAAAGGTCAATGAAAGTGTATCAGACTTAATCGATTATAGGGAAAAATTGGATTATCTTTTTTTTCATAACATTGTTGAATATTTTATTCGGGATTATAAAACCGCAGATAATGTGCAATGTTCGTGTTCTTTGCCGAACGAAACCATAACAGGTATACACGATTTAAATTAAGTCAAATTTGTGAATTTTGGTATTATTAGAGGATTTCGCGCCACCGTTAAAGAAAAATGACTCTGAATTGTCTTATTTTCAAAGTGCCAGCTTGAAAGTAAGTTTTTATTTTTAATTACAAATAGATGTACTCACTAACTAATCAATTAGCCAACACCTGATTGGGATATTCCTACAAGAAGTGAAATGGCAACTACAGTATACACTAATGGCAATATTTATTCTGGTCATACATCAAAAAGAGTGATGGATCGATGGGGCACGTTTCGATGGAGCGATGGAACAATTTATACGGTATTCCATTAAAAATTATTTAATCAGCAATTTATTAAATTGTAAAAAGGGCGAGTTTGAAAATGGCTGCCTTACTGGAAATGGAACTATGCGACTACCAGATTTATCAAAGTATAAAGGGCATTTTTGTAACGGATTTTTTCACGGATTTGGCACCTTAAGTGTTGCGAATAGCACTATGTTTTATAAAGGAGAATGGAAATTTGGTAAAAAGCATGGTAAAACCCATATAAACTAACGTTTTAATTTTTTCAAGACTTTTATTTCGAAAGGAAAGGGTTGGTTGTATTATAATTCAAACAATTGGTACGATGGTGAGTGGTTTGAAGATAAAAAACATGGTTTCGGACAAAGACAATACCCAGATGGTACTAAATATAAAGGAGATTATTTAGACGATTCAAGAAATGGTCAAGGAACCATGGTTTTTCCTAATAATGATGTTTCTTTAAAAATCGTTATTTTTTGTTAATTTTTAAAAGGATGTCTTGTAGTTTTATAGAGGCGAATGGCGCAACGACTTAATGCACGGCTACGGAGAGTATTTTTGGAATTGTCATACTGTTAAAAAACTAGTTTTCACCCCTACGAACTACTACAAAGGCAACTGGGTTGAAGGAAAGCGTACCGGAGTGGGTTTGATGAATTTCGGCAACGAAAGTGGCGCGAGACTGTACGGCACCTGGATGGACAATCTTAAACACGGCCCGGGCGTGATACTTTGTGGAAATGGTTTAATTTTACACAGTAATCCGCTGTTTGAATATGACCAACCCGTTCATAAAATGGCTATAATTAGAAGCCAGCAATCTATTCATATTCCATTAGATCCTTTTGTATTTCGAAGAATTTCTCAGCAATTAAATGCGAAAATGTCTATGATAACGTTCGATGAAGACATTTTAGACTGTATTACGAGAAATAGTAAGCTGATTGCGAAAAATCAGTTTTTGTTTGTAGCAAAACGTAAATCACTCACTACAAATCTTTGTCCATTAAAGATTAGCATTAATCCAAAAATTACGGAACTTAATTTGAATTATTTAATTGAGTTTGTATTAAAAAAATGTTCGTTATTGAATGATGAAATGATAAAAAATGAAGAAAATCGTATACAAAATTTAATTTTCTTACATTTACCAAAACTTATGCATATTTATGAAACATACGCAACTTTAGCTGCTCAAAACTTTCAAGGAAAAGCAATTATGATTCGATATTTTTTGTGGCAATTGTATAGAGACTTAAAATTTCCACAAAATGGTATTTCTTTAATACAAACTGATTTAAATTTGTGGGAAAATCCAGTTTGTTGTTTGGTAACTCCACATAATCCATTTGAAGATATATATTTTTGGCAGTTTCTTTTGTCGATCATTACAAATTCTGTACATTGGTTTCTGTTGGAGAAAAGTTTAGAAAATCTGGACAAAACAGAAATATTGGCTCAAATTTTCAGGAATTTTTTGAACTATGAACTATATAATTTACCACTCGAATTTGGCGGTAAAAAACAACGTTTAAAATTGTTATTTTTTTAAAGTTTCTCTTATAGAAAACGCAATCAATTTGCATAAAAATGTGCCTCCACTTAATTGTTTTTATTCCCTTTACTTGGAAATTGGAGAACCACATTCTGTGCGACAATTTATCTGTAAATGTTGCACAAAATTAGGCGTTGAGCCTTTGTGTATTTACAAATCTGTCATTATTAAAAACAATACAACTGTAAAATATTTTCCTTTTGTTATTGGCAACAATTTATCATTTACTCAAGGTAATCAAATACAAATGAAAAACACCATAAAGTAATTAAGAATATTTAGAGAGCTTAATAAACCCATGTCCTGAAGAAACAACCGAATCATCTGATTCATTCTGTAAATCTCTGTACATTTTCCGAAATCTTGGCAAACGAAAACTTTTTAAATGTATTACAAATGTTTGTCCATATATAAAAATTGACGACTGTATCACAAACATGGATTATTCGTTATCTTTTATAGAATTTTATGAAATTATTTTATTATGTGCACGTGAATTAGCTGAGCTACAAATACGTAAAGATGAATAAACACATTTATTTAAATACTGTACAAATTTATTTTGTATTTGTGTAACAAAAATAAATAAATTGCTTTTTCACTGGCATTTATTAGTTTATTTTATACAAAACAAATTAAGTAGTTGGTATATTATAAACGTTTAAAATAAATTCATCTTGAAATCGGTTCAGTTTCCTTCCATAGCCATTTTTTCGCATCCAATTGTCCTTGTTTATCCAATAATGGACCGACAATTTGCCTGCATTGATTATGATAATCATTTAAGAATTTAATTTCTGCATCATCTAACATATCAATCACAATTAATTTAGTTTGTTTTGGCACCAAAGTAATTGTATCGAATGTTAGAAAACCACGATTATTAAAATTATGCGGCGCATTTGCTTGTACAATTTGTACAATATCTTCAATTCTAATCCCAAACTGTCCATCTTGATAAAATCCCGGCTCGTTCGATACAAACATGCCGGCTTCAAGACCTGGATCGTTGCGTGTAGTACGCCAAGATATTTCCATTGGTCCTTCGTGTACATTTAAATACGAACCAATACCATGGCCAGTACCATGACTATAATCCAGTCCAACTTTCCACAAATATTCTCTGGCAAACGAGTCTAAACAATTCCCTTTTATTTTACGCGGGAATATCGATCTCGCAAATTTAATTTGACCTTTTAATACACGTGTAAAACATTCTTTTTCAAAATCGGTTGGCTGTCCAAAATGAATAGTACGCGTTACATCGGTAGTACCATCCAAATATTGGCCGCCAGAGTCGCATAAATACAAAGCATCAGCAGTTATGGGCACATCAGTGCTCGGATCTGGTGAATAATGAATGATTGCACCATGTGGACCCACAGAACTGATCGTATCGAAGCTAGGACCACGGAAATCAGCTTGTAATTTACGGAATTCCTCCAATTGTTTCGCTCCAGAAATTTCCGTTACTTTTTCACCATTTAAAATAGCATTTTCCAACCAAGCAAAGTAACAACATAGCGCTGCTGCATCTTTAATGTGTGCATTACGCATACCTTCACTTTCAACAGGATTTTTAATTGCTTTCATCAATGCTATAGGTGTTGTATCGACTAGCATATATTTTCTAGGCACAGAATTTATTAAAGCATAATTAGTTTGTTCTGAACACCAAATATAACCGTCCAAACTTTTAGATAGTTCAGTTAAATGTTGATCAATTTCATTGTATGTTTTTATTTCAAATGCAATATTACCGGATTCATTATTTAAATGTTGTCTAATTTCTTCGTGATTTTGATTCACGAATAATACATACGAATTTTCACTTATTAATAAATAAGAAAAGAAAACTGGATTGTACTCTATATCGGAACCACGTAAATTTAACAGCCAGGCAATTTCATCCAACGTAGAAACTAATAAATGCTTAGCATTTTTTTCTTTGATTAGTTGTTGGACTTCAGTTAGTTTTTGTTTAACAGTTTTGCCTGTATATTGAAGTGCCAGTGGCACTACAGGATTTGTTGGTCGTGGTGGCCGATCAGGCCAAATTAATTCAATTAAATTTGTCGTAATTGGAACTAGTTTCAAACCAACTAGTTCTAATTGTGCCTGCAGCGGTGTATAACGTTGATAGATGAATAATTTCGGATCTACACCAATTCTAGAACCGGATGGCAACACTTTCGACAGCCATGTACCTATTCATCAATCAATAATTATCTTATCTAATCAAACTAAGTGGCATATGTTACCTTGCGAAGGGGTTGTTGTCATGCCATCTTTCATTAAAGTCCAATTGGAATCCAATTGTTGCGAAGCTTGCAAATAATACCTGCCATCAGTCCACAAACATGCGTCTTTTTGGGTAATTATAGCTGTTCCTTCAGAACCATTAAATCCCGTTATGAATGCTCGAAATTCATCACAACCAGCTAAATATTCACTGTTATGGGCATCATTTGAGGGCACAATATAAGCTTGTATTGGCTCATTCACATATTTTGTGTTCAGCATTAATGAGCGCAATTGAGCTAGTAAATTAGTGGTATTTTTTGGGGCCATTGTGGTTAAAACTGCCTCAACATTACTGAACTGAATACTTTTTATTATTGATCGTTTTTGTTTTGCTGTTACCTTAATATTACCAGATAATGATGGATTGAAATCAAGGCGACGACTAATTCAAGATAATTAAAGTAAATATGATGGAAATTTACAAACATTAATGACAAGTATTCAGTTTTAACCTCAAAATTTTGCAAGTTCAATCTAAAGCCCCGAATGAACATTTTATCTTCTGTCTTATTTTAACAGATAGATTTAAAAAGAGATAGAATGACTCGGAACATAATCGGAGTTGCGAATCGAAAACAACCTTGAAGTGATGATTCAACTGTTAACTTAAACTTATAGCTGCATTTCTTTTTATATGTATGTATAAAACAAGGAAAGAGTAAGAACGTATGTCTGATATTATGATATTGGATTTTTTGTGTTGGGCCAACTGGATTTATCAAGTTATTTTTATGGTGGATGTAGATAAGTTTAATAAAAGGACAATTTTTCTTAAAATACAGTGTGATTTTTTCAAATAAATAAACAATGTGTAGGTTATTGATATTGTTTTTATTGAACAGCATTGAATTTTATATATCAGGGACTTCAAAATTGTTAAATATGTGTAACAACAGTAGAACTATAAACAAAATGTGTCTGTGACATAATCTCTCTAGTGTTAATCAACAATAAAAATAAAAGCAATAATAATAACTCTCTTTAAGCTAAATGGCAAACTCATTAAAACGAAGCAATCATTCCCGTCGTCGTATTGCAGCAGTTACATTTTTGGCAAATATTTCATTAGATGGAAGTTATCGTGATACCCGATTATCTTTATTGCCCCGCAGCGGTGCTATCATCAAAAATCCAACGCAATTTCTCTGTCACGATGAAATACTTGCCGAAGAATCTGATGGACTTGATGATTGTTTTAGTGACACGGAATTTAGTAAAGAGAATAAAGTTACAACAACAGCAACAACAAAGAAACACATTCAAAATTATAATAAAATGCACAATGTTGATGTGCATTCATTAAGTTCAGATTCTGAGAGTGTTATTACACCAATTAAAACGAATCTAGATGAAAAAATAGCAAAACGGAAATCTTTTAAGGATAGATCCAATGAAACAAATACTGAACGGAAAATTGTGTCGAAATTACGACGTTGTTTGCCCCATCAGGCCTCTGTTGGAAGCGACACAGATCGACCAGCATATGGTAGCAGTTGTGAGAGTTTAGAGCCCCGCATAAAATCATCCCCTGTCATCATAACGGAAAATTCTTCGAAAAAGATCAAAATTGTTAAGCCGACGAGCAATTACAAGTTTGCAAACGAACGAATTGTAATGGTAACATCGAAATTTATTCCATTTATGGTCTGTTCTATAATTCCATACAAAAAGAATATCAGGTTTTCAAATGAATTAAAATTTGTACAAAATGGATCGTTAATTTTCTTGTTTTTTAAGTCGCGCCGAAGCGAAACGCGAAGGAAATCGAAAACGTACCACTTCAGGAACCCGTCCATTGTCATCCATTGGAGACCCCTTGGATCCATTCGATTCGTTGGGCATTGAGAGAGGTCCTGAAGGCCAGGAAGTGTCTTATGGATATCTGCTCATTCCTACGAAGCCAACAAAGGAACGTGGCGGAAAAAGCCATACAATTGACGATCCAACTGAGGTCGCCTCAACCAATATTCACCGCCCCCATCATATAGTGGCAAGGTATAAATAAAAAAAAAACAAGTTTTATTCACAAAATACTTGTATTTATTTAACTTGTATATTTGTCACATTTTTTGCTGTTTTCATTCCACTTTCACATTATTTTTGCTAAATATTTTTCAGGACAAAAGTGTTAACTTGGCAACCAGAATATAAATGGTAATACTTGAATTTATTCTGTAATGGCTTTGCTTGAAATGCGCAAATAGAAACTCATTTTCTTCATCATTTTTCCATTTTTATTACAATTATGAAGTCTAGTTAGTTGTAGTTTAAATTTAATTATAAAAAATTATTTTATTAGAATATCGTTCGTGAAATATAGTTTCTTTTCTAATTTTGTTTTTATATTTACTTATTTCGATAATTTGTAGTGTAATTTAGTTATTGACACATCATTTTTCAAACTTAATTTTTAGCATTTTATTAACTCATTTGTATTTTAGGTGTTTTTCCTACGACCAAAGTACTCAGCGAGCAACAGCCCATGTCGCTTCATCTCCACCATCCGATTCGAAAGACGACAATACCCTAATCGTGACTTATCATCCCAATTTACTTGACGATCCGGAACTAATAGCCGGCAAACATCGAACATTATTAACGTTCACCTCTTATATGACATCTGTTATTGATTATGTTCGACCGTCTGATTTGAAAAAGGAGATTAACGATAAGTTTCGTGCAAAGTTTCCACACATTCAATTGACGCTAAGTAAACTAAGAAGGTAAACATTAATTAACAACTTGAGTTAGTTGTTAAATTGCTGTTGTTTTGTTGCAGTTTGAAGAGAGAAATGCGTAAAATAGCTAAAACTGAATGCAACATAGATTTAGTAACTGTTGCCCAATCCTACGTTTATTTCGAAAAATTGATACTACGAGGACTTATCAATAAACAGAATCGTAAATTGTGTGCTGGTGCTAGTTTATTATTAGCAGCTAAACTGAATGATATTAAAGGGGATGCATTAAAAGTGTTAATTGAAAAGACTGAGACTGTGTTTCGTTTGAATCGTAAAGAATTAATTTCGGCAGAATTTGCCGTTTTGGTAGCGTTAGAATTTGGACTGCATGTACCTACATGGGAAGTTTTTCCACACTATCAACGTTTATTATATGATTCCTGACCGTCACTAATTTACATGTTAAATTATACTTATCAATTAGCGTTTATATGCTAATGGAAAATAAATAAAATCAAAATAGTAGATTAAAGTTTAGTATACATATATGTAGGTCTCTATTTTTAGCTCTCTGATTGAATTTATATTGCCCATAATATGTAAATTAGTGCATTGAATGTGTTTGAAGGATATTGCTTTTTTTCTTATTGCCAATATATTGTAAAATTACCTTAACTATGTAACTTAAATGGTGTTATTTTAATTGTAACGTGTGTTTCCTAATTATTGTGACTGTTAATTTTGACTTAATTTTAATGTTTTTGTTATTTTTTAAAATGGTTTTTTTGGTGGTTGAATTTTTATTAACAAATAAATATTATATAGTTCAAATACATACATATAGGGTTGTTTTATTTTTCTATATAAAAAATGGATTTTTAAAAGTTCGCGCGCAATTTTTATTTTGCGAGCAGCCAACAAAGCACCCCTAGGGGCCCATCCCCACCCCTCCAATAACGTTGATCAAAAAAGCTCGTTTCGATATAAAAGTTGTGCACGTGCAGTGCTTTATTTTATTAAATTTCTTTATTGTTATGTAATTTTAAGTGATTAAATTGTTATTTAAAAATGGTACAGGTGTGTATTTATCAATTTGTAATAAAATAAATGTGTGCCAATTAGAAAAATACTGTTATTTTGATGGTTAAGAAAAACTACCCCTCACATACACACATTTTTTTTGTCAAGCATTTTTCATATAAAAGATGGCGAACAGATTTTTATGCAAATGGACCCAATAATATTTTATACATTGGAAAAAAATTTTTATTATTAGTTAGAATTTTTATTTTATGTACAATTTTCTAACCTAACAATTTGTTTAAAAACAATTTTGAAATTGTTTAAAAAACTTTCCAAAACTAAATTCTGTTCTGTTTGTTTTATTAATTAATCACAAATGAAAAATCAATTGTATATTATTTTTTTTATGAATTATTCCAGGCACCTGACATCAATATGGGCCATCGAGATCTTCCACAAGCCTTAGTTTTATTAAATGAAATGAATGTAAGCGTACAACATGTAGCAACATTAGTTGATAATATGATACAAAAAGTACGTAAAGGCGAATTATCAACAGATCAAGGCTTAAGTTTTTTGGAAATGAAATACAATATGTTGTTAAGTTATTTAATAAATTTAACTTATGTTGTTTTACGTAAATGTTCTGGTGAAAAAATTAATGGTGATCCATGTATAGATCGTTTAATTGAAATACGTACTGTATTGGAAAAAATTCGACCGATTGAACATAAATTAAAGTATCAAATTAATAAATTAGTTAAAAATGCTGTTAGTGGCAATATAGACGATGACCCAGCAACGTTTAAGGCCAATCCAGACAATCTTATCAGCAAATTAGATGGTGAGGAGAGTGAAAGTGATGATGAAGAAAATGTAAAGACTGGTAAAGACGAGAATAGTAAGAAATTAGGATTATATGTACCGCCAAAACTATCAGCCGTCCATTACACCGGTATTTATATTAAAAAATTCCATAATTGTTGCAGTTTTTAACTTTTTTACGATTTAGGGGACGAATCGGTGCAGGAGCGCAACAAACGCTTGCAAGAACACAACAGAAAACACACATTATCGGCAGCTATAATGCAAGATTTACGTGAAGAGTATTTAGATACGCCAGTGGAAGTTTCACAGGGCAGTCGGGCCCAACAGATTCTGTCCAAACAGCAGCAAGAAAGACAGGAGTACGAGGAGGAGTACATGACAAGATTGCCAATAACAAAAGCCGACAAACACCGTCGCCGACAATTGACCACATTGGGCACATTGGGTGATGAAATTACAAATTTCGGTTCGTCGTCGAGTGCCAATAAAAAGAAACGAAAGCGTACATTCAAATCAAAAGGGAAAATGTTCAAACGGAAGCGATTCCATTGATGTGTATATGTGTGTGTGTGCGAGATGTAAAAATTGTACAAAATTTCCATGTTTGTGCAGTTTTTGCTAGGAATTTTTTGAACAAATGAGCTTGAAACCCCAGTTGCCTACGGTGACCTTATGATTTTCAAAACAAAAACAAAAAACAAGTTAAAATACTTACTGTAGTGTTTAATAAAAAAAAAATTCAAAATTGTGTAGTAATTAAAATTATTCCATTTAGACATATATTTAGGAATTGTGTTCTTTTCGTGTTCTTGGTAGACTTTTGGCATGCACTTTTTGGATGTTCTTCTCCCCGATTTTCGTAATTTTTTTTGTATTTTTTCATTTTTTTTCTGTATAGGCGTCAATATAATATATAGACTGAAAATATTTTTACATAATGTTATTAAATTGTTACTACTTGCTGTTCTTGAACAATTTTTTTTGTCAATTTTTTAAAATAATTATTTTTCTAATATAGGATGGGCATTAAAGAATTGAAAACGGTTAATTTGTTGAATCATTTTTACAAAAAATAAGGAAAATGATGTTATCGAAACAAGTTTCAAATTTTCTTTTTTATATATTATAGAGTGTAAAACTTTACAGCAATATTGCCTTAAATATTATACTTGTAGTTGTTGGTTGTTAAACGACAATTATTTTAAAACCGGACACCAATTTCTTGTTATATATTAAATTTATCAGTTGGGTTTGTTAATTTTATTGTTTTATTAATTTTTTCTGTTTCGTTTTCAGCTATTATTTTTTAGTGTTATTAATTTTAAGTATTTTGTAATCTTTAGATATTTACAAAAAAATCATTAAAAAAATGTATTCTTATTCAGTAGCTCTTGTCTGTTGGTGTAATATTGTATTTGGTAGTTGAATATTTAGGTATGCTACTGAAATTTACAAAAATTAAGCTCAAAAAAAAATTAACTCTAATATGTCAGTTAGTTTTATGGCTTTAATATGTTCATTTATAATTTCCATTTTGTAGGTATGAAAATTTTTAATATATTTTTTTCCTATAAAACCAATGTGTTGTTATTTTTTCTCGAAAAGGGTGTATTTCATCGAGATGGGGTCGTAAGAATTGTGGTGGGATTTTTTATACTTCTGCAAACGAATAATGTGACAAATGTAGTCGTCATCCAAAAATTTAGAGTTACAATTTTCTGCTAAACGTCGATACAAAAAATACGGGGTCTTCGGAAGGGCTAACTGCAAATAACTCATAAAATAAATGACCAAATTTAAGTTTAAACTTTAAACTAACTCTTTGCATGGCATAAGGATATGGAGGTGTATAACTCGATTTCATTGTTGTTAAAAATGTTTTTTCATACATTTTTAAGTAGTGTTTAAATGATGATTGGTCTTGAGCACCCAATAATTGACTAAAACAGGTTTATGAGGAGACAAAAAAAGATATTTTGAACTATATTACTCTGAATAACTGTAATAATTTATTAAAGTTTTCTTTGGAACTTCAACTGTAGTTTTTATTTCCTCTGAAATTCCTTTTTCTTCATTATTTCCCAGTCTTTTGTAATGTGAAATGTGCAAACTGTATTTTTCCTTTGAATATGGATTATTATCAATAGGCTCTGCTTCAAAGCCATTTTGCCAATTTGAATCTTTTACAGGATATTTGAACGAATTTTTACTATAAATAGTTGTTTTGGTTCTTTCCAACACTGGAGGTTTATAATATTCCAACTAAAATCCAAGAATTAGTAAATTACATATGAATATTTAAGGAAAAATACATTGAATGGCATATTTTGCCAAATTTCAAATCCACTATGACAATCTAGTTACTTTTAAATTTATTATGTTGGTTACCTGTTAGTGACACTCGATTATCCATTCTCTAGAAATTTCGATTGCATATTACTTGTTTATTTTTACAAATATAATTAAACCAAAAGTTGGTTAATTAAGAAAATTATTTATAGAACAATACAATCAACCAGTAATTAGTTAATTGAAGCGGTGATATAAATTAGATATTTGTTTTTCCAAGGTTTATCCTAGTCCCAGAATATCAAAGTTACCATTTGTGAGTCGATCGCAACAATGGCGGAAGACCACAAAATATCGACGATGTATGCGGATGATTTGGACGTGGAAGCGATGCTGGAAGCCCCATTCAAAAAAGATGTAAGTAATTCCATCAATATTAGCTTTACATTGTAAACTATACTGTTTAAATCTGTATTATTTAATATGTAATGCAAATAGTACGGCTGTTGTTTCATTGAGAAATTTTATGAAAAAATTTAGAATACTATTTGGATTACAAAAAACTTTTACCAATATTTTTATGACTCTTTTACAACACAACCTAATTTTATATTTTAGACTTATGAGGTATATTTCGGGCTAACGGCTCCTTCACTTAAACAATTCAGGTACAGAAATCACCTTAATTAAGTTAATATTATAAATTAGGGTTAATTAAATTGTATGTAAAAAAAAGTAGGTAGGATTTTTGTATAATTTTTAACGTGGCAATATTTTTATTACAAACAAATTAAGTAACATTGCGCTGATGGGTACTTTCTCGCCATAGGGCTGCTGTGTGTGCAAAAAATGGACAACCCCGTACCATCCCCAAAAACGCCCCAATCACCCGATTGGTGCACGCTGGACTTGGAGTAAAATAAAAAAACACAAAAAAAAACGTTAGATTTTTAACAGTTTAATAATTTTTGTCCCAAAGGGCTTTGGCTTTCCAAAAAAAAAAAACAATTTCAAGCCAAAACCCTGGCACTTGACAGCATTGCAATAATACAATTTTACTATAGTAAAAAAATTGCATGTCGGTCAAAATACAAGCATTACGCTTGAAAGGAAATATGGTCTTATTCGGTGTATTTTTTCAGAAAAGTGTATTGATATGATGGATCAATCAAGTTTTGTTGCCACACAACGTTCTACACGACGGTAAGTCTAGTTGCGGCTAGACGGCTCTCTCGAATAATGTTTCAGCCCCAATACAAGCGACGACAACACAAAATGTTTTATCCAAACAAATCCAAAAAGAGTCTTAATTTTTTTAGTTATAGGTTTTTTTAAATTACAATCTTGTTTAAGCAAACAGTAAGTAAACAAGATTGTAACATTTATAAATACACAATTATTTCCATTAAATGGTAATTGTGTATTAATTATTTTAATTCTTTATAAAAAAAGAAAAAACAAAACGGTTTTTTTTGTTTTTGCTTGTTTTATATTAAATATATTAATGCTTTCTGTTTTTTTCCCTCCTCATCAATGCCTGGTTCTTCTCTTCACTTGTCTGTTGCTATTCATAGGAGGAATTAAATGGCAGAAGTAAGGAAAATCGGGATTCGGGCAAGCATCGCAGCTCAGAGTAAGTAAAATTTTATTCATTTAATCAATTTTCTCCATTTAAAAAGATATTTTATGGAAAAATCGTTTTTTTTTTGTTTTTTTCAGTAAGAGGAGGAGCGGTAGCCGGACAAGAAAAAGTCGTAGCCGATCACGTGACCGTAAACGCACCAGCCGCGACAAGGACCGCAAAAGGAGCAAAAGTCGTGACAGAAAACGATCAAAAGACAGACGACGTTCCAAATCGAGGGATCGCCGTTCCAAATCACGTACAAATCGTCGTTCCAGGTCACGTGATAAACGCAGCAGATCACGTGACAGAAGACGTGAAACGAATCGTAAAAGTCGCAGTAGGGATCGTACAAGACGTTCAAGATCAAAAAGACGTACACCGTCGCCAGCTGCACGACCATATGGTGTTGGCGGTGGTGGTGGTGGTGGTGGTGGCGGCGGTGGCGGTAAACGGAATCGTTCACCTTTAGCATTACGCAGTTCCTCCCCATTGGAAGAAT
The DNA here is from genome assembly GCA_004796505.1 of Oryzaephilus surinamensis. NCBI lineage: Eukaryota > Metazoa > Arthropoda > Insecta > Coleoptera > Silvanidae > Oryzaephilus > Oryzaephilus surinamensis. The sequence goes on along the minus strand of SSSI01008723.1, from coordinate 42,732 downwards.
TAAGTCCAGAAGAACGAGATGCAAGGACTGTATTTGTTATACAATTATCGCAACGGATTCGTGCTAGAGATTTAGAAGAATTTTTCAGTTCTGTGGGAAAAGTTCGAGATGTACGAATGATTGTTTGTAATAAAACTAGACGATTTAAAGGCATTGCGTATATTGAATTTAGGGATCCGGAAAGTGTTGCATTGGTTAGTAAATTTTATTTTGTTTGTTGAAATTATATAATTACATTTGTGTGGATTATTTTGTTTCAGGCGTTGGGCTTGTCCGGTCAAAAATTGTTTGGTGTACCAATAATTGTACAACATACTCAAGCTGAAAAGAATCGTATGGGTAATTCAATGCCAAATTTAATGCCAAAAGGTATGACTGGCCCGATGCGTTTATATGTTGGTTCGTTACATTTTAATATAACAGAAGATATGTTGCGTGGTATATTTGAGCCATTTGGTAAAATTGACAATATACAATTAATTATGGACCCGGAAACTGGACGATCGAAAGGATATGGTTTTATAACAGTAAGTTATTTCATCTAATTTAAATAATATGTAACTAATTTTGCGTATTTGTGTTGTACAGTTCCACAATTGTGACGATGCTAAAAAAGCGCTAGAACAATTAAATGGTTTCGAATTAGCTGGACGGCCAATGAAAGTTGGAAATGTAACAGAACGTATTGATTTACAACAACAAGGCCCATCTATATTGGATTCGGATGAATTAGACAGATCAGGAATTGATTTAGGTGCTACTGGAAGACTTCAATTGATGTTTAAATTGGCAGAAGGTGCTGGTATGCAAGTACCACAAGCTGCAGCGAATGCATTAAGTATGGCAACTGGACAACCAGTTGTTTCACAAGTTCAAACAAATACAACACCGCCAATTGCAACGCAATGTTTTATGTTGAGTAATATGTTTGATCCGGCAACGTGAGTTTTCTTTTTTTCTTCATTTGATTAAGAGATATTAATAATTTTTTTTGTTTTTAGGGAGTCGAATCAGAATTGGGATATAGAGATACGTGATGATGTAATAGAGGAATGTAATAAACATGGTGGTGTATTGCATGTTTATGTAGATAAAGGTTCACAAGGAAATGTTTATGTAAAATGTCCGTCAATTGCAACGGCTGTTGCGTCTGTAAATTCATTACATGGTAGATGGTTTGCTGGACGTGTAATAACGGCCGCTTATGTACCATTATTAAATTATCATTCATTGTTTCCTGATGCAATGACAACAACACAATTACTTTTGCCTTCTAATCGTAAATGAAAATAAAATAAACTGTATGATTGTTCGACTATTTTTTTAATAATAGCCCTATTGGTAATTAATTTTTTCGTATTGTATCAATATGATCAATTATATTGTAAAAATAATTAACTATCTGTAGATAAATATATATTTTATAAAATGTGTATTAAGTATTAGTTATACTTAGTATTTAGGGTCATTTTGTTTAAAATGATGTATATTAAATAATTTGATTTTTATTAAATATTCACTTGATTTAAATGTTCTTTTTGTTGATTTTATTCAAATAAATATTTGGTTTTATTGGTAAACTCAAACAAATTTCAACAAGGAATAAAAAGAATTTTAAAAATACCTACTACCATCATTGAAAAAATAATGGGCCTCCCTTATCTTGCCTCCCTTATCTTGCCTCCCTTATCCCTTTGGTTTTATCTTAAAACTACGTATACGTTGTGACGTCACGCTTACCGACCAATATGTACATAACCAAAAAAATCTTAAAAAATACAGAAATGATTTTATCAATTATAGTATATAATATTCTTTTATAGAAAATATAAATGGAAGAAGATATTGATTCAACTTGCTTAGAATACAAAATACCCTCTAATATAGTCGAAATTACAGTGGAAAACAATTGTCTTTCATACAATTCGTTTTTTCGTGACTATTTATTACCGAATGTTCCTTGTCTCATAAAATCAGTTACAAATGAATGGAAATCGACCAAAGAATGGATAATAAACAACAAACCAAATTATAATTATTTAAAACAAACTTATGGTAACTGTAAAGTAACTGTGTATAGATGCTACGAAAAGTACTTTAATTCACAAAAAACGCAGCAAACAACTTTCGATAAGTACTGCAATTACTGGGAATGTAAATCAGAATCATCTGAGATTCTTTATTTAAAGGATTGGCACTTGGCAAACCAATTCTCTAACGATAAATTCTATCAAGTGCCGATTTATTTCTCCTCAGATTGGTTGAATGAGTATTTTACTGAATGTTTAACTGACGATTATCGTTTTGTCTATATGGGCCCCAAAAATAGCTGGACACCATTCCATGCTGACGTATTCAACTCTTATAGCTGGTCAGCAAATGTTTGTGGCCAAAAACGATGGCTCTTATTTCCACCTGGCGAAGAAAATTATTTGCGCGACGATCTAAATAACCTTCCCTACGATATTCTAACTAGTAACTATAAAAATAGGCGATATTTTGAGGTGACACAAAATGCAGGGGATGTAATATTCGTTCCTTCTGGCTGGTATCATCAAGTTTGGAATTTGGACGACACAATTTCTATAAATCACAACTGGATAAACGGTTGCAATGTAGAAAACATGTTCGATTCAATGGTGGCAACATTGAAAGACGTTGAAAAAGAGATTGAAGACTGCAGAGAGATGGATGGATTTGAGCAACAATGTCAAGTCATATTAAAAAGCACTTTTGGTATGGATTTTAAGCAAATGTTTCAGTTTTTACAGTATATAGCAACAAAACGCCTCAACAGTAAAAATGTAAAACGAAATCATGTGGTTTTCGACTTGAACGCAATCAAAACTGTGTTAAACAAGATGCTAAACTGTGATATTATTAATAAATTGGAATATTTTCAAAATAATGTACATAACAATCTTTTAGAATTAATAAACAATAAATAAACTTATAAAAATTTATTACAAAAAACTCAAAACATTATGGTCATCATTATAATCGTCTACATAGGCACTGTCATTCCTTATATGAAAATTAACAATGTATTCCGAATTGGTTCTTTGCACGGAAATTGCAAATGGATCAGTTGGATGAAAGGTAAACGCTACCAATCTTCTTGTAGTTGGAGTTGGTGCTCGAATATTGCCCACATAAATCCGGAACTTGAGAAATCCCGAGTCCCTTGCATAGAAACGAATTGGGTGTTCACCGCAAGCTTTTGGTCGTTCCATCACCGACACCCACTTGTCGTCGTAACTGAATAAAGACAAATCCAAATACGGCGATGAACTGTACGATTGAGCACTTATTGGTAATTGAGCTAAAATTCGTTTTGTAGCTTCCGTTTTACCACCAAATTTGGCACTAACAATTGTTTGTTTGAATCGCTGTTGAATCAAACGAGCATACAAATTATTCGATGGACTGCAAGTGAACTGCGTTTCGTTATAAATGTTTGCATTTCGAAAATTGTCGCAAAAATTCTCGAATAAGTTCATTAAAGTTTTCGATGTGTTTTCGTAAATAGCGATTACTTTACTGTCTTTTATGTTGTAAACGACGAAGAATTGCGGCTGGCTATTGGCGTCGGTGGATTTTAATGTAACAACGTCTTCACTCGCATATTTTATCAACAAGTGATCTTCATCTAAAAGCTGCATTTTCCATAATTTCAATGCGAGAAAGTTTTCGAAATAATGATAAAATTTCCGTAGTTCAGTGGGATCTTTTTTGAATTCACTTAAATAAGCCGCACGTTTGTAAAGAAACACCAATATGCGATGTTTTAGTGAATTTATAAAATTCTCACGAAAAGCGCGTTCTGAAGGACAAACTAAGTTGTAGAAATAAGCGTCATCTTCGTAGCAAAAACGACCAATTTTGCGTACGTCCACAAACATTCCATCGAGAATTTGAAAGATGTGGATGGTTTGGTGTTGAACAGACAGCACAGCCAAAGTGTCTTTATACAAATACAGGCCTTGGTTGTGTGACAGGAATATTTTGTCCACTTTAAATTGTCTAGTATCGCACAGTTTTCCCAGGTGCATGTCGACTAAATGAAGCGTGTAGTCTTCCAAAGGCGATCTGTGAAGAAATCATTTAAACTCTGGAATATTTGCTACAGAAATGAATTCATACCGTGCATTGGGAGTGACTGACTCATTATTGGTGTAAATTTCGTAGAAATGCGGCCGAATTTCTTCTGGAATAAAAGAAGCTGAACCAATAATCACGTATCTGCCATCATCACTAAATAAACTACATTCTCTGTTTAACTGTTCGTTACCCTGACTCACATTTACAACAAATTTCAGTTTAAAAAACCTTTCGAATATCTTGCTTTTCAATTCGAAGCGTTTGTTTTCGTTTTTATCGTGAATATTTCGCAACAAATCAGCAGCCATTGCCGGTCCCATGTATTTATATACTTCCAACGATGTTTGATCGTTGGAAAATGCGATGAAATGTTTACCATCCGGACTGAATTTCCGTAGAAAGCAAGGGGGTTTTTCCACATTTATCACAGTAAAATTAGGGAACACGTTCTGGTAGAATTGACGAGCTGTATGAAAATGTGTACCAGGTTTTCTGTATGAAAATGTCTGACGATTAATTAAACGAATCACAACATTCTGTGGTGGAATTTTCTTCGGTTTATAAAAGTTTTCCATGTTCTTTTAACATATTAACAAAAGATAAAGAAAAGTTTGTTTTGATTTGATGATGCGTTTAAAAAATGAGGTTAAATCTTCCATTGTTTTTAAAAAATAACAAAATTTTTAAATAAATTCACGTGTAACAAATTTTTTACAATTTTATTTGTTTTAAATTAAACTTTTTACAAATGTCTGCAGTTCTAACACACGATACACCTTCTCTAACAATAGAAAAACTGCCTGGTGAAGATAAATCGACAATAGTACTTGCATAATTAGTGCTTTGTAAGCACCCACCATCGAACACAGCACCTAATTTAGTCCACATACATTCAAACTCTTCAACTCGTACAGAATTGGGATTATTACTTAAATTTGCACTAGTTAAAGCTATCGGATTGCCTAACCCCCGTACTATTTCTCTTATAAAATCATTGTCCGGAATACGTATTCCAACTTTTCCATTAAAACACAGGGATTTGTTTAATTTACTTGCACATTTTAATATTAATGTTACTGGACCCGGCAGTAAAGCGTTTAGCAGTTCATCTGGTAAATGATTAACTACAGCCCACCTATGTAAATCTTGTATATCACTTAAGCACACAGCCACTGGCTTGTTCTCGTCACGACACTTTATCGAATACATTTGGTTGATGGCTTTGGGGCTCGTTACGGTACATGCAATGCCGTAAACAGTGTCTGTTGGGACTGCGATTACAGAATCTGATTTTAAATAATCTACAGCCAGTAATTCAGCATTTCTATCTGTTACTGGAATGTGTTGAGCTGTTTTAGATATGATAGTTTGGTAGAAGGAACGTAAAACACTCATTTTGATCAATAAAATACGAAAAATAAAAAACTTAGGTTATGTTAATTTTGTTAAATTTCGTTTTTTAAACTTAATAATACTATTCAATTGAATTTTGAAATAGTTTTTTATGATAATTACAAATCCTAAAGGGTTATTTCTATCATGAAAAACAAACCACATTTATCAGTAAAATATTTTGAGGTTAAGACGAAGATAATTTAAAAAATCGCGCGCTGATTTAATAATAATAAAAATTACAAATATAAATGCGAATAAAAACGATTTATTAAAACAGGTTTAACAAACATTAGGCTTAAAGCATTGCAAAAAATACGTTCTATTCTTGTTTTTTAATACTTTGAATATGATAAATTTTTTCTTCTTTTTCGGATATTTCTGAGGGTGCTCCACTGAATGGATCACGTCCTTCGAATGTTTTCGGGAACGCAATTACATCTCGAATACTTGTAGTATTCAAAATAATGGACAATAATCGATCTAAACCTAATGCGATGCCACCGTGTGGTGGGCAACCCGATTTCAACATATCCAGTAAATGTTGCATCGACTTCACGTCAATTCGTAACATATTTAGGACGGTTTCTTGTAATTTGGCGTTGTGGATACGTATTGAACCGCCACCAACTTCATTTCCATTCAGTACTAAGTCATACGCTAAAGCTCGCACTTTTGAGGGGTCGCTTTCTAGTAAATTTGTATCTTCAGGAAGAGGAGTAGTGAAAGGGTGGTGAGCTGATTGTAATTCACCATTTTTTACTTCGAATAACGGAAAATCGTACACCCACAAAAAGTGCATCCCTTTACGACGTACACTTACACCCAAATTCTCTAGATTATCGACATAAAGAAGCCGAATTTCACCTAGAAGCTTCAACTGCAATAAAAACCCGTTAATTGCTGCATAAAAAACAATTTATATATTTCTTTACGGTTTCGTTTTTGTCTCCATAAGCTAAAAATACGACCGATTCATCTGATAATTTAAACTCTTCCGCTATGTCATTCGCAATTTGTGATGAAATTAATTTACCCACTTTATTAACCCATTCTTTAACTGTAGGCACTTTACTTTGTACTAATTTAACTAATTTAAAGCTAGCAGCTTTTTCGTTAATCTCTTGTTTAAGCGATTTCGTAAGCGTTGCGTATTCTTTAGGAAAAATTAAACAATAACCACCAAAGTCATTGATTTTGACCAATTTTTCATTCATTTTCAACAGTTCCGTGCAATTCTTGAACTAAAAACAACTCTGTGGAATTTTATTTTTTATGAAAACAATTCCATACTTTAAAATCGAATCTGGTGTCTGGTTTATCGCATCCATACAGCTCCATCGCTTCATTATAAGTTATACGTGTAAATTTAGCTGGAAGAGGACTAAGAAACGAAGGCCAGCAGTAGCCTAATAGATCTTCAATCAATTTTATCACATTTTCCGAATTGGTGAACGACATTTCAATATCAAGTTGAGTGAATTCCGGTTGGCGATCCGGTCTGCTTCCTTCATCTCGATAACAGCGTGCTATTTGAAAGTATTTGTCGATAGCACCAGCCATTAATGTTTGTTTGAACTGTTGTGGGCTTTGGACTAGAGAGTAAAACTGGCCTGGGAATCGCGTAGGAACGATGAATTCTTGTGCCCCCTGAAAGATTGAAAAACTGTCGTTTTTTACCATAGAATATGACTTAAGCGCTTACTCCTGGCGTGGCTTTAAACAATGTCGGCGTTTCAACATCAACAAAATGATTATTTATTAAAAATTCTCGCATCTTCATCAGAAATTTAGAACGAACACGTAAATTACGCTGCATCTGTGGAAATCGCAAATCCATGTATCTGTATTGCATTCGTAAATTCTCTTTCGCTTTTTGATATTCCCGTATATTGAATGGCACGTGTTCGGCTGGATTAACTACTTGAAATTTGTTAATTAGCACCTCAATTTCACCCGTTGATTGTTTTTTATTGATCATGTCTTTTGGACGTGAGACGACAGTGCCTTCAATTTGTATAACAGATTCGAATGATGTATTTTCTAACTGTTTTTGTGCCTCAACATCCTAAATTTAAGCATTTAATACGGAAAAAATATCGATTTAGTTGATTAAAAATACGTTATCAGATATTAGAAGTTGCGTTTCTCCGTGTCCATCCCTTAAAACAATGAACTTGTTCATTCGTTGGTACTGCAGCCAGCCATATAATTTTACAGTTTCACCCACATTATCGGATCTCAATTCGCCACATGTGTGGGTCCGATTTGTGTAATTGTTTACAGAATTTTCTGGTAATTCATCCGAGCTTTCGTCGATTAAATAGACATTGTTTGCTTTTGAGGATTTTAGGAGAAGACTAGAAACGTTTAAATTGCGTTGGAATGTAGAGCAAATCTGCAAAACTTTTGAAAATGAACAACCCTGTATAGAAAACGTGTATTGTTAGTTGCCGATTTAATAAGTGGTTTATACTATTTTATAATTTGAATAAAAAATAAGAATGATGCACTAATTTTACATATTTTTTATTTAAAGTAAGTATTTTTAAAATTAATGTAATTATAATTTTATTAAAAAAAGATGTGCTACCGAAATTTGTTGAAACTAACCTCTTTATGTAAAGTTATTGCTGATTTTACACTTAAACGCTTTAATAACTGTAACATATTAATAATAAGACTAAACTAAATCTATTAAGGCTATTGTGTTGTATAATCATTTGTATATTTATTAAATTATTTGAAAAGTATCACTATTTTTTTATATTCAGTAGCAGTTTATATCGATATTCTAACATTACTAAAAATCAATGTGTCACTGTAAAACAGCAAGTATAGACCGTTGTACACAAAAAACTAGTTTTACTTATAGTCATAAAAACTAGTCCGGTTTTCGACACAGTTTTGTTTTTGAATAAATAAACTGGAATTTTTTTAAAAGGAAAAATATTATACACTGCTTGTTGAATATTTATTGTCGTTTACATCATCATACAGCTATTATATGTACATCAATATTATAATAAATCACATGCACTCTTTAACAATTATAGTACTTTAGTTATAAAACAATAAATAGAACTAAAAACTTAAAGAAAAATGAACTGTTAGATAAAAATATTTACATAAAAATGGCACATTATTTATATACAACATTTATAATTTTTGTGATGATTATGAACAAGAACATAATTAGAAAGTGTCACTTTCCAATATTTAACAATATAATCATTGTTATTCCAATAGCTGCGGCAAGTTACAGTCTTCAAAATTCAATAGCAAAATAATATCTTTGGAAAGTAACCATATAATTAAATTTTTGAGTCATTCGATATGTATTAGTTAAAAATTATTTAAAATAACCTAATGAAATGGTAAAAAAAACTTAAATCAATAAAACTTGTACTATTCAATCAGAATTATGAATAAAATGTCTTTTTTTTATAAATTACACATTTAGAATACTTTAAGCTCTATAATGGACGATGTTATTGCACACATTTCTCTATTATATCTTTATATTCAGAATAATATAATATTTTTATACACTTATGCACAAGGGGAAATATATTATATATTGCTAAATTGACTATGATATGTAAAATTTGTAACTAATGGGCCGTATACACCGAACATATATAGTCGCTTAAATAAGTACAAAAATAAAACAATACGAATTGGACCCCCAACATATTCCAATTCGATTAATTCCCACAGAATCACAACATTACGTTGTCGTATCAGATAAATCATCTTTAAGCCAATTTGGAATAATTCTTAAACCATTTTTCTTGTACAGTTTAACTAGGGCAGTATTATGTGATAAATAGTACCGTTGTAAATATTTTAATGACTTTTCCTCCATCGGTGGATATTGCCTACCTTTACTTCTGCCTAAACATTTCGTGTGATCCTCTTTAACCACTTGACAAAAGAAACCTTTCTTCGGATCGAAACGTAAATGATCCGTATAATTAAAAAATGGTGTTATCTTTAAAAATTTCTGCATTTCACTCATCACATCCACCGGATTCGATTTCAATTTCTCACCATCAATTATATGTATAGATTGTGGTGGGAAATATGTCATCCAACGTTCTAAATGTTGGGCATATTTGCCAGGATTAAGGCATCTATTACGTAAATCTCTTAACGGTTTTGGTGCTGTATCGCTGGCAGTTATCACTTGATGAAAACTATAATTATTTGCAATTATATCACCATGTGCTTTCGTATGTTGATACCATGAATATGCACGTTTTGCTGGCGATATTAATATTGTTATTAATTTAGCGTGCGACAATAATGCATGAACACGTTTTGGTACTAATTCACCATCAAAATATGTGGCACTTTTCTCGAAATAGTAACGGGCGGATGAATTTACATCAGTTGGAAAGAAATCCATATACCAATCTAGACCGCGTAAATAATTGTGGGCATTGAAGAATTGTATCTCTTCAAATGTGTCCGGACTTGGAAGATTACTGGCTATTGTTGGATGTAGTGAGAGGAATGAATACAGGGCCGTTGTGCCGGTTTTTTGCGGTCCAATTACCAGAAATTTTGGTAAAGAATCGCACGATTTGTTACGTGACCAGATTTTCTGATGGCGATTATCGTCGCAAGGATTCTAAAATAAGACAAAAATTATAAAACATAAAATGGTCATATTTTTAACGATTCATTTACCCCCCAAACAGGATCCGTTTCGTCGGGATATAATTTAAAATATGCTTCAGCTAATTGTAATGGTGGTGCAGTTGTTAATCTAATATTGGTCCAACATTGTATAAATTTTATAACAGATTCAAATGTATATAAACCTAAACGATCATTACCATAATTCGACATATGAGTCATAAATATATTTATCTAAAATAAAATGGAATCAATAAAGGAAATTTTTGATAGACAAAGGATGTTTTTACAGGATTATAAACAATAGTTTGGAACAATTCACCACCCTGTATAGATTCATCTAATTTCTCTCTACCACCTGGATAACGATCAATTAACATTGTATGTGTAAATAAGCCGCACGTTTGTCTTGGCAACACCATAATATTCCTATGAATGAAACCACGTCGTAATCTAGCTGGTCGCAAATGTGGATATTCTTCCGTGGATGTTACACGAATATTCCACACTTTTTTCCATGCTGTATACAATAATTCATGTACTGGATAGACGCCGGAATGATGTGGTGCCACTGAATACCCAGAATCCGTTGGTATACCTTTTGCTTTAGCAAAATTCTTATTCAACATCATATCTTCCATTAATAATGTTAAATTATCGTATAAATGCGGCTGCTGATGATTCCACATATGACTGAACCACATGAATTTATCAACATTCTCCAATATTAAATCATCACCTTTATCTTCTTCACGATTACCATGATGAAAGTATTTACCGGAAAAGCCTAAATTAAATTTAAAACCTGGCACCATTGTAGAGATTTTATTTTGTGTTGAAATTAATGCTTTCACATCTTCAGGACGTAATCGTGTACCAACTTCACCAACAAATATATCATCAATATCAACTAGAAACATACGATCCAATGATAAACTTAACTGTCCATGACTTAAATAACTTAAACAATCCAAAAACAATAAACGATGCAACCAGAATTTTAATCCTGAACCGAAAATAACGCGTTGAATGTTGTCGTAGAGGCCGTGATCTTGGATTACGGTTGGAAGGGGTGTTTTTACACCACCTGAATGGAAAAACAAACAAATAAAGAGTATGATTTCATGTTAAACATAGAAAAAAACAAATATATTTTTCATTACTATTAGTTGCGATGTAATCGTCGCTTCTATGGGCCCATTCCAACGGTTCGTATGTGGAATGATTTGCTTGAAAAACGGTCCAATCGTTCCCCGGCAATTCACCCCATGCCGTTTCACCAGCACGCGTTAAACGCAATATTTGTGAGGCGGCATTCAAAGCGGCATCCTGCAAGGAAAAAGACGGAGTTCATTGCACTGATAAGAAAAATTTCGTGGGCTGGTTCAGGAAACACAAATCGGCCCACCTTTAATTTCAAATTCGTATGAATAAATAATGGAAATCCTTTCATTTGTGAACCAACATAAGTTTCTTCTTCTGGCGTAATAAAACCAATAATGCCCACATAATATTCACGACAATATTTATCCAATAATTGCCTATTCCAGTTGTCCATTTGTAGATATTTGTTAAAATTTTCGAAAACAATAACACCATAACGTCCTTTATCTAAATTTGTTAAAACTGGCAAACTTTTTCCAGTCACCTCAATTTTATATCTATAAAAAGAGATGTTTAAGATGGAACATTTTCATAGTAATGATGGTATTTCATGTTACTTTATTCGTGTATGTACTAGTAATTCGGCAATATCTTTGCCAAGTTTCGAATAGATAGTTTCAACGAACACCAAAACTTTTGGATAACTTTTTAGACGTGCTTCCGTTTTATGATCATTATGATTTTGTAATATCCTTGGACCATTCATAATGCCACAACGGATATTTGGTTCTGGTCGGGCGTTGCGGGGCATTAAACTGTACGAAAATATGTAAATTAGTTACAAAACCAAAATTTCTAAATAGTCCTTCGATGTCATGAATTATGTAATTTCAAAGTGCAAAGTAAATAATTAGTTAAAACGTTATCGTAGTAATATAATATGCTTGATTATCATCAAGTTTCATCAACATTATACAGAGTGTTTCAGAATAATTAAAATTATTCCACATTTGATTATCTTTGAAACAAATGTTTGGGAAAAATCTAGTAAAAATATTTACAAAATTGTTAAATAATATATGAATTAAGTAATTTGATGAAACAATATTTGTAAATACTTGTTACTTGTACTTGTTAATCTAACAGAAACACCTTGTAAATATGTAAAGAGTATTTTTTTCCACTTACGTGGTAAAATAATGAGACTTCATTCGTACTGAATAAATAATGATAAGACAAACAGTAAACAAGACAAGCCCAATAACGCATTTTTTCAATGTAGCCGGTTTAAATATCCAACTATTCCGTTTACCACGTAAACGAATTGAGCCATTTGACGAGGATGTGCCCAAAAGTGGAGTAGTATCAACCATTTTAAAAAGTTTTCAACAAATAAACACTTTCGAGAGAAAAAAAAACACAATATGTAATATTGACTATAATTTTTTTTAAACACCTATGGCACTGGAATGTTTAAATGGTTTTATATTTGCGTTTTGTTTATTTGTGAATTTAATTATTATCTTAATTTATCAATAGTTTTTCTCCATTTACTGTGCTTCCAAATTTCCAAATTACACGTGTATGCCATTTTTCGTATGTTGATTGTTTGTTGTAACATAACGGCTCCTAAATAATGTATAACATGGCAAATACATCACTTTGTTCCTCGCTTTAGCCACCCTTAAACAATTAGAGAAAAAAATTGAAAATTTAACAAAGAACTTAACACCTTGAAATTCGGTATAAAACTGAAGCCAAATTCATATATTTTGATGGATGGAACGTTCTATGAATGATAATTCGACTTTATGAATCTGTTAATATAATCAGGATGTGAAATGCAAATAAATTTTCGTTCATTGATTGAATATAAACATTGGATCCAGACATATTTTATAACCTGTATTATTTAATATGCAACAGTTGTTTGGAATTAATATTATAAATACCTAATTTGGAAGTTTTGTTGTTTAACAAATTGTTTCACATATTTGTTTATATTATTTTTGTTATTTAATCAGTTTTTTTACACATTTTTTTACTCACTCATTTACACTCGTTTGACATACTGAAACATTTAACTTTTCCACTGAAGTTAGCTGTGGGAGAAAGTCGAAAGTCGGTCGGTTTTAACAATAAACACAAATTCCCTAGATTTAAATGGCCGTTTGAATTTTTAAAATAAGTTAAATAAGTCATAATAAGTTGAATTTTCATTTATTTCGCTGTTGAACGCAAAATGTCGATTAACATTAACAATTTTCCTCATAATAACTATTTGTAGACTGAATTAATAAAGTTTTTATCGTTTGCAAACTAATTATAATATAATTATATAATATCTCAAACATAAATAAACAGCGTTAAATAAATATTGAACAAGCGTTATATTTTCTTTTAAACACATATGAGCAATTTTTCCAAATAATTAGAGCAATTAATTGGGTAAATTGTTTTTTGTAATTTGTTTCATAAAAACTTAATCCATGTAACCGACGATTATTTAATACAATTGTTTTATAATTCAATAAACATTACACCTAAATAAACAAAATAAGTATATTGAATACTTTTGTGGCTAGCCACAGTTGTTATACTTTTAAAGTTCAAGCAATAAAAACTGGGTTTTAGACATATTATATCAATATAAGTTTGTATATTTGTCTAGAATATTAGATAATTGTAAATACACAAAATATGTTATAGCGTTTTTCCTGACCATATTTCGCAAAAAAACCAAACAATTGGAACAACACTGCGAATATTGTGAACCATTTAACAATTAATTATTTCCGGATGTGTGCATTTATTTATTACGCAAAACAAATACTATATAATAAAATCGATTCCCACTTGCAAAAATTAGTTTGTCATTGCAGGTAAATGCGTAAATATGGATCTTAGAGTGATTTGTAGTTTTGTAAGTTCAAAAAATGGATTTCTGTATGTTTTACATTAAAAAACTTGTTTTAGTGTTTATTTTTGATAGTGTTGGCCGAAGACGACGAAGATACGTATTCCTATTACAAATTCAGAGGTCCTGTTAGTGGACAAATTCGATCAATTCAAGTGGGCCCATCGAAATTCGACTATGTGGTAATCGAATTGAATTAACTAATTTTTGAGACTATCTTTTGTTGTTGTACAAGGCGCGACCGGACTATGCGTACTCATATGGGGTGCAAGATCCAAAAACTGGCAATTCGCAGACTCATTTAGAGTCCAGAGATGGGGATTCCGTTCATGGAGAATATAGAGTTCTTCAAGCCGATGGACTTGTACGGATTGTTCGTTATACAGCAGATCCAAAGAATGGATTCCAAGCTGTCGTGGAATATGCACCTTATCCCGCTTAAATTGGCCAAAATTTCTATTGACAAAGTGCTGTGATACAGTTTAAAAAAAATAAAATAAAAATAACTATTGCGTGTGTTTTATTGCTGTTAAATAAAAGCAAAGATACAGCCCGGGTAGCTCAGTCGGTAGAGCATTGGACTTTTAATCCAAGGGTCCAGGGTTCAAGTCCCTGCTCGGGCGTAACTTTTTTTTCATATTTAAATTAAATCACTTAAATAAATCTCCTACAAATCGTCTAATTTAGAACTTCGCATGAGTTCACATGTATTTTACTTTCTATACCACTTTATTGGCACATAATTGACGAGCATGTGTATGTTATGTCTTATGTGTGGATGTCTTAAACAGGGAAATTGCAGAGATATATGCGTTTGATCTAGTTTTATTATGTATATTTTATTTCTTGTCGTATTTATATGCATTTCTAAAAAAAACTGCTCTCGTTACACTTTCGCTTTCTTTTATATTCTTATATAGAAGTATTTGGATGTTATGACATCACTTGTATTCATACAGGTGAACATTATTATTGCAATTAAAGAAACATTGTCAAAGCTGAACGGTAAATAAATCATGAATGTGTCAATCATGTCATGGAATACTTATAATTGATTTATCAAAATACTAAATCAATGAGTAAGGGTCGGTTTTCGAGTTATATTTCTGAATAATTAATTGTTTGCATGGAAATGTCTACCAGTTGCAGTTTTTTTCCAATTTCAATGCACGACAAGATCCATTGACATGCGATTAGGTCATTCAGTGCCTGGTGGGAAACTGCATTCTGGACCCCATTTTCGCACTAATATAAATAATAGTGAAATTTTCTTGTTTTGCCAGTTTCTTAAACAAATCTTTTCAATAAACAGTTAGAATGAAGGTAAAAAACAATCGTAAGACTTCCAACAATCAATTGATCAGTTTTTTCTACAGGGTGTATTAATAGTTCTTTTATTTGGAACCGTGATTTCGGGCCATCCCATCGAATATGGTGGGCATGGTTTGGCATTATTGCCCGCACCAGTCCTAAAAGCTGAGCCCATTGTAAGTAATCGTTTTTGGTAAAAAGAAAAAGTTTGTGCATTTCACTTTTTGCCATTTAAAGGCCTATCCCAAGTACCAATTCGAGTATGGTGTTAAAGATGGTCATACAGGCGACATAAAAGAACAATCCGAGCAACGTGATGGTGATGTTGTAAAAGGGGAATATTCGCTGGTTGAGCCCGATGGTACTGTACGAAAAGTGCAATACCAAGACGATGGGCATAGTGGTTTTAATGCAATTGTTACACGATCTGGGCATGCAATCCATCCACCACAACCAGCGAAAATCGCCTATGCAGCACCAATTGCATCGTACGCAGGTTACCATTAAATATATCTATTAATATTTGGCCCAGTTTTGTTGTTTTTTTTATTATTGTTTATACAGTCGTGTTTTATATGCCTTTTGATGGCATCGTCTTAGGAAGTAATTGATTATTGCTTTTGATTATGTAATAATGTGTAGTTGTCGTTACAGAAGAGTCTTCTGGTTTTTGCAGTTATGTAATAGCTTTTACTATAAATACCAGTTTATTGTAATAAAGAGTTTTTTTAAAAACAAGTCTTTTTTTGAAAAATTTGCCGAAACTTCGCAACCAACAAAACAAGTACAATTTCTTACAATTTGAATTAATTTTTTATTCATCCTTATTTATAAATATAGTTATAATGCAATAAAATGTGAAAACTTTATTGCTCAACAAAATTTATGTAAAAGTGGAAAATAAAACCGCCCCCAACGTAAATAAAAAAACGTTTTCCCAAAGTTGTTAGTAATAAAAATGTACTACATTCATGTGGGTGTTTAGTACTTTACAGTTTTATTAAATTTCTAACAAAATAATAGACATTTTGCCAGATAAACCATATAATTACGTAATTTTTTATTATCTTGATAGATCTGATTGTAGGCAGATGTTTAAATAAAAAAATGTACAAAATTGTGTGCTTTCCAAACATGGGAAAATAATAATTATAAAAAAGTTAACGGTTTCCATTTATAATCTTGTTTTTTAATTGTTTTCCACAACAATAACAAATAGGGCGTGATGAAACAATTAGTAATTCATACTAATTGGCAGAACTTTACATGAGAATTGATTTATTCCATCACGTTTTATTTAAATAAGGTGAAATATATATAATAAAGTTTGTTTTAACAATTTTTCGACAAGTGAACTGTTTTTAATTATAAATGTCTTCGTTTTTGGACTTTTGTAGGTAGGTAACTGAATCATTTCTTCTTTAAATAATCTCCAATACAATGTAATAAATTAAACATCTTGAAAGAACTGGGAATGTTCAGTAAATTTTATAATACAAAACGTTTTTATCTTATTTTTAAAACACACAACGTTTAATTTGATGGCTTTTGTGGGCGAATTCGCTTATTAGGGAAGCTTGTAATATATAAATAATTAAATACCTACTAATCAATTGTCTAACTGTAACATTTCACGTGTATTTTAAATAATATCAACAGATCTAATCATATCAACAACTATTTATATAAGAAAACTTATTAATTATAGCTAATAAACGAAAATTAGTTTGAATTACGCCTAAGTCTATCATTTTTTTAATTTTATTAGCATAATTGTAACGATTTTTGAACAGCATGAAGCTGCCCACGCATGTAGCCACACAGTTTTTTTAGAAAAAATACGAAAATGATTTATGTTTTAATTGAAACTGATTTATTCTGTGTGGTAAAGTGAGATTCTGTTCAGAAATATGTGTTTCTTCAGTCGTGCATGTTTAATTAACTATTCAAATAAGAAATAAGTGATTTTGTTTTTAATTTCTTCAAATCTTTATTAATTAGTATTAACAGGTTTACTCGTGGGAGCGATTAGATCTATAATTTTTAGATAAATACCTAATTGATTATAGTTCAAATTTAATTTCAAATGTAAATATGAAATATCAATTTTTGATTGGCAGTAATTAGAAATTGTTCATTAATTAAAGTTCAAATTTGTTTTGTTGTATTTAAAAATTAAGAAAAGTTGACCATTGCAAAAGAGTTTTTCCAAGAAATTTGGTATGATGCCTTTATATGCGGCCAATTTTACCACCACCACACGAATTCGCAACATTATTATCTAGTTTTTTGTTTTTGGGTAGGAGACAAAATTATATAAAATAAAGATGGGCCCATTTAAGCTTCCCATAAATTCGTTTTGAAACCATTTACAAGAAAATCCGCGATTTTTCCATAGTTATAGAAAAGTTTTTGTTGAAAATGAAAAGTTTTGTGCAAAAAGTAATTGTAAGTTTCAGATTTTTTAATTTCGTTTATAATTTTTGATTAGATTTAATAATTTCTGTGAATAGAAATGGATGTAATTATAAATTGAATCATTTTTTTTTCACAAAAGAAGAGAATGTTCAATTTCAAATTAATTACCGTTAATTTGAATTTAAAATTTTGTTTAAATAATATAACATCCATTTATAGGCTTGTGATTGCTTAATTTTTCTATAGAAAATCCAATTTAATTATGTAAATTAGTTAAAATAAAAAAAACTAACAGGAATGGAAGAAGCAGTAAAAATGAGCCCGGTAAAATTTTATGATCAATAAATTTTAATATACATCTCAATAGGAACTAGATTATGTAAACAAAATTACCCAGTTCGTGATTGAAATGTAATTAGAAGCTTTTTTGGACTGTAAGCAAAATTCCCTTGAACTTGCATTGAACTTGGATTCATGTTTTGGAACAATTATAGGCCCGCACTTAAAAAATTTAACCTTTCAAATGAACTATAATTTTATAGCAACATTTATCCTAAATTGTTTAATACTTTTCCATCAGAAAATATATGTGGGCCCACAAATACCATCATGAAGTATTGATTTATAACTTAAAACTGAATATAGAGATTAAAAATATATAAAATGTGATATATTTATTATTATGCAAATTGTTCGATCATAAATTTTGGATTTGTAGCTTTTTTTCTGATTTGCGTTAATTTTGCAAAAAGTTCAAGAAATTTTACAACTATATTTTTTGTAAGCAATTTTATTGAAAATTTTCATAAAACAATTGAAAAAAAATACGAATTTATTCTTATGATGAAAGTTTCCGATGATGGTGATGGTGATGGGCCTGGTGACCGCATTACCCCTTCAAGCTCGATTAACGGAAGTCGACTGGAACCATTACAACTATTTTGAACCAGAAGGGCCGGGTACCTACTCGTTTGGGTACGACATTGAAGACGCCGGAACGAATAATGTGCAGTTCAGGAACGAAGAAAGGTTGAAAAATGGCACAGTTGTGGGCAGTTATGGGTTTGTGGATGAAGAAGGATGGATTCACACTGTCAACTATGTGGCTGACCATTTGGGATACAGGTAGGATGGTACTTTTTGAAATAAAACACATAATGAAGGAAAATATTTTAGGGCGTCAATGGAAAAAACGCGTCGCGGACAATTGAAGCCAATTCTTTTACCAGAAACGCCACCATCAACTGTGACAGCTGGAAAACCGGTGCCATTTTATCAAACTAGTGCCACGAATAAAAATTATGCCATTGTTACCCAAACAGGGGAAAGAAAACCACCGTATTATGTCAGTAATGTTTTAAATAGTCAAGTTCATCCGGAAAATGTGCAAAAGAAACCAACCAGGAAGCCAATTTGGCAGAATTTCAATGAAAATGTACTCATCGACAATTATTATCATTAAAATAGTTAATTGGAAGCTTGAATTTTACTTTAAATAAAATAAAATAAATTTGAATAAGTTTTTTCTGATATTTTCCTCTTGTTTGATCATTGAATCGTGCTCTTATGTTTTTAAATCCGATTTTTTGCATTTTTACATTCACTACAAGATAAGACTGTTCTGTTCTTGCATTTTGAATGGGGCTTTGTGGATATTTGTTGAATTGGAAAAACTTTAATTAGGAAAACAATATGCATTCTAATACTCACTTTATAACGAATAGGTGTACTTTTTAACTGGAACTCAATAGAGCATTTTGCATTTAAATGCGGAATTTTTTAAGATATATCTTGTCTAAAATGGGATAATAATGAATAAATTGAGATGCATTTACCCACTGCATTCTGCTTGTGGACAATGTAACAGCTTGTTTAAAAGAAATACACATAGATCATGTCAGTGTTTTGTTCTTAGTTTAAATTTTCTTGATTTATGGAAAGACTAAATGAATTTTTAAAAATTTAATATTATTTAGCGAAATCCGTTTAGGAAATGGCTAGATTTCCGGTTTTCTTGCCGAGACAATGATTATTAAATTAAGCCACTTTTAATTAAGTAAAAGTATTGTTTTACGATTTCAGTTTTAAATATCTTATTGTTAGAATTTTAATTATTAAAACTGTAGAGTGTGAAGTAATTTTTTTTCATAAATTATATATCGTTATTTTCACATTTGGGATTATCAATTTCAAATTTTAATTGCCAGTTTTCATTATCAAATTCATATTACTATTTTAAATTAACAATTTCGTGTTGATTTGTTGTAAAAATTATATAATTAATAATAATATAGTTACAGTTTTCAACAAATTTCCCTTTAATGATGGTGATTTAAATGGTAATAAATGTTTAAATTGCTGGATTTATTGCACTTGTATTAGATACGAGATATGAATAATAAATAATATATTTAGTTGTTATTTTAAAATAAGGAAATTTCTTTTTACTTTAGTACTTCCGTAAAAATTTATGCAAATTTGTTCGTGACTAACGACTTTTTGCTCAAAAATTGGAAAGCAATTATTGAATACAAAATTATTTGAGAAATACACGCGTGGTTTGGTTCATTTTGGAGAGTTTTGCATTAAATTCTCAAATTTGGATCAATTATATCTCAAAGGATTTTAAAGATAATCAAATGCATGTTTTAATCAGAAGAAATCGTAAAAAAATAAAGAACAAGTTTTAAATTAAAAACAAATTAAGATATCTTGAGATATTTTTGTAAAAATGAAGATCAAACTCAAAATTCGAAAAATCATCAAGGGATCAGTCTAAAACTCAAAATTTCTTGCAAAATTCCTCAGTTTTCACTTGTACTTATTTTCCATCTTAAAAAGCTCCAAGATTATTATAGATATTATTGGATATTATAATAAGTAAAAGTTAATACGGTTATTATGGTTTGTTTTATGTCTTCAATAGCATTAATGCATCTTTAATAACAAATGTTTATTGTATTTACGTAACAAATAGTAGGTGATACTTAAATTAAAATAAATATTTTACGATTCTTGGGGAGAAATGTTTTTTAATGAGCTTATTATAAATTCATACTCTCTATTTAGTCTTTTCTACCACCACAAAAATCCTCACACGAGGATCCAGTAACCTACTTTCATCCTTGTCTAATGTAGGGGTAAGACTAGCTGCACATCCTTTCTTCCATTACAGAAAGAAAGCATATATAAGGAATCGGAAGTTTCTCCTAAATACCATTTGTTAATTATTTGTGACTATAAGTGGTTAATACTTTGTTTGGGAATATAAAAATGATTTCGTTTAAGGTAAAAAAACCAATTTACATACAAAAAGAACTTTTTTAAACCTGAACATATGATTTTTTAACAACAAACTCGTCCAAACGAAAAACCGTCTATTAATATTCAATAAACGATCAAATAATAAATTTTACCAACAATTCACCTTCTTGCATACAAAATTTATTTTGCAGGTGATTATTTTTACTGGTATTTTGACCATTGTGAATGCTTATCCACGGATTATTTACCAACATGCCCAGGAAGATGACAACAATGCCGTCCAGTACGGCCATTATGCTGGGGCAAATGCTGGAACCGAGGCGGATTATGGCCATCAGCTTCATCAGCAGGTCCAGCAATTGGAACCCAGAGGATATGACCACGAACAGGACCACCACGTCGATTATTACGTAAGCAAATTAGATGAAAATTTGGAAATTGTGATATTTGTGATGTTTATTACGCGCTAGAATTTGGTTTTGTGCTGTATTCGGCTGTTTTCGGAATTTTTTTAAGAATACTACTATTTTATTGGAGTTTCCAAGCAAAAATTCTAATAAAAGTCGTGTAGTTCCCGCCATATTTTAAATCGTGCTTAAATCCTTGCACACTTGATCAATCAACGAAAAAAAAAAATATAAAAACATTTATGTAAAACAATTATTACACATGTCAGGTGTATGATTTTTAGAAATTTCTCAGTTTTCACTTATTTATTGTGTTTGCACGTTTAACAGCCGCTTCTTCTGTAGTCAAAAACGTTTATAAGAAGTGAAATGGAGAGTAAATAACAGCACATATATGTACAATAAATAAATTTTTTTCTAATTAATTATTACATTCAAGGCTAATGCATTAAAGTTCAATTTTGTTGTATGTATGTTTTAGGCCCCTCCAAAGTACACTTTCAAATATGGTGTAAATGATTACCATACAGGGGACATAAAAAGTCAACACGAGTCGCGCGATGGGGATGTTGTTAAGGGCCAGTATTCCGTTGTGGAGCCGGATGGTTCGATTCGTACCGTCGAATATACGGCCGACAAACATAATGGGTTTAATGCTGTCGTACATAAAACGGCACCATTGAACCAACACCATGAACCATCCGATGGTGAACATGAACAAATCGCCCATCATCAACACTACTGATCCAATAATAGGTTTTTTTAGATTATTAATTTATTAATTACCACGAAATTTGTATTATTCTTGAAGTATTAAACCTAGTCTGTACTTTCTTTTAAATTTTAGTGTTATTGTTGTTACTTTTTGTTTTTTTTGTTTAATTATGCAAATAAAATATTTATTAAAGTGTTGATTTATTAATTTAACATAGAAAGTGAATTTACCAAACAATATGTATTCGTACGATTTTCGTTTAAATAATAGAAAGGTGTACATTTTAACGAATATTATTAAACAAATGCAGTTTCTCTGGTTAATATTATAAAATTAATTTTTATATAGGCCTTGAATAAATTCGTGTTAAAAAAGCTTTTAGTATTTTTCAGTCACGCAAATCGAATTACAAGTTTTATATACGCTTTGTTAATATTCAAAACATCCTGTATATGGTAGTTAGAATTTCTTCTTTTTATAATATTTTGGCCTCAGGCTGCAATATTTTTGCTTATTTGTATTAATAATCGCATCTGTTGGCAGTTGCTTTCAACATATTGTTACTGAAATGATTTAATACGACAGATGCTGAAACTGTGTAAAAAAGTTCCATTCATGCTTTCCAAGTGATTCAACAATCGATCTTACGATTTTTTAAAAACTATTAACATTTTATGAGCAATTATTAACAATACCGTAATGGATTATTTGGGTGTGGCCTTTTCTATTCTTTAGACAATTTCGTAAATTAATAATTGTAGAAATTGTATGGAATGGCGAATATTTGTCTGATTTTTTTTTCAGTCGTGAGAATGTGGAAATTTCTTTAAAAGGCGATAACAAACGCTGAATTCACTTATCCAGACAGTGGAAAGATAAATTTTGTTTGTTGAATTTTTTAATACAGCTTTTCTTCTTAAAACAATATAAAACCATCGGAAATTTATTGCTAAGATAAACAACTGGAATAGTGATTTATGGATCCTGATTAATATTGTTCTTTTTTGCAAAAATTCGTGTTCGACCTTTGCATGTGCCCCTATAATTACAAAATTTTTATTATAAATATAATTTTATATTAAAATATTAATCATTAAACAATAGTAGGTATATTTTTATCGCCTTGACTTTTTAATTCATTTTATGTTTTACATTTACATGTACAAAGTATTTCGTTTACTGAATTTGTAATCAATTGCAGGATACATGAAATAAATATAATTAAAAATTAATTACTGTCTGTTCTTTATTCATAACACTCACAATCCACCACAAATATGGCTTAATATATGATGGGGCTCCCTTTTAGCCGTTTCATTACTTTGGAATGGGAAACGTATTGAAAATATATTACATATTATATTTTTTTAATGTTTTTGATAGAAAAATCTATATAGTTAGGACCTTGAGAGAAGTACAGGAGTGAAGGAACATGACTAACTTTAGTACTATAAATACGGCTTTAAAGGGAGGTGGGTTTAGTACAAATCTGAAATTGTGCTTTAGTGCATCCTCCAACTATGATTAATTTATATGTAAGTGTTAAACAATTAAACAAACTGTTAATTCAGTTTTGGTTAAAATTTAAGTTTTTGAGATTAATTTTTCACTTTAAGGCCAAAATTGAGAAAATTTCCAGAATTGAACCCGGAAGTAGGCCTTATCCTTATCTACCAAAATTAAAATAATTTGTTAGTTCAGTTGTAGATAAAAGTAAAGTTTTTGAGATGATTTTTTCAGTTTAAGGCTAAAAACCCGGAAGTAGTCTTATCTAGTAACTTTTGGGTATTTTTATTAAAAATGTTAATTTTAAGGGCTTTGAAGCTTTTTGAAAAAAAGTATCGAATATTTTCTAAAATTTTTTCTAGTAGAGATATTTTTCTTTTACTCATGATTATTTTTTAACTAAATTTTGAAAAACATGTTATTTCTTACAAATTTATTAACTAATTAGCATGCAAATGTCACAAAATTACTTCATCGACTCAATTTCCATCCGCTGACTCATTTTACAATAAAACAAATTTCTTTTCTAAACAATACCCTCATAAACATGATCATCCAATAATTTACTCTACAAATTGATCGTTTTACTGATTCTATATAAAAATCCAGCGAAAATTTACTACTTTGCCAGTAAAATCCCATAATGTAATAATAGACTTTTGATATTTATATAAACAACTCATTGCGAGGTCGTGACCAGATGGGCTACAATTTGATATATCACGATTTTGTACTGTAAAAGGAGATATACATAACTGATATACGTGTAATGACTCAATACAAGAAGTGATTAACTGCATTTTTCTACCGCACTTGTCAATAATAACAATTTTTCCAGTTCTTCATCGCCGCTTTGACAGTGGCTTGTTGCCGTGCTGGAGTCGCCCCGATTGCTTATTCCGGCAATTTCGGTCTTGGACAAGGTTTGGGCGGCTACGTCGGCGGCTATCCAGGCCATGGGGGCCAAGTGGCGTACGCCACTGGCGGCGGCCCGCACGACATCGATTATTACGTAATTTTTTCAACTTTTTCAAGAATGTTTTCGAATTGATGCATGTTTTCAGGCGCCACCAAAGTATGCGTACAATTATGGTGTTGCTGATGGCATAACCGGTGACCAAAAGGCCCAACAGGAGGTGCGCGAAGGGGATGTGGTCAAGGGGTCGTACTCGCTGGTGGAACCCGATGGTTCCGTGCGTACCGTCGATTATACGGCCGATGACGTGAACGGTTTCAATGCGGTGGTGAAGAAAGTTGGGCCCTCATTCCACACCGTCCCTGTACATCGTGCACCAGTGGCGGGGCCGGCTTTTCTGCCGGCGCCAGCCCCCTACGGTGCATTCGGACGAGGCGCCTATGGACATGGATTCCTTGGAAAAGCTCACTATTGAACGTAATCTCTGTATTTATTATTTAGTTATTTTTTTTGTATAAAATAATCAAGATGTAAATGTACAACATAAAAATGTTATTAAGATTTTTTTTAATAAAATTGTATATTTTTTTATTAAGTTTGTTTTTCAGTTTTTATTTAATTGACCGTTTCATAACTAGTAATGATTGTTTATTAAAATAATATGGTAATTATTGTAGCACTTTTTATTTTAATTGGTTTAATTGAACAATTAATGAACGCAGTAAAGCTTAAACAAAATTTCGTTTTTAGATTAGTCGGTCGTATAATATGCATTTTTTGACGAATTTATTAGCAAACGTTTTTATTAAATTAAAAATTACGTGATATAATGTTGAAATAATAGATGGGTTCATAAATTTTGTTTATGAAACTACAATTTTGATTCAAATAATTATAATTTATAGTGAAGTATATTAACAAATTACGTTTATATTAAAAACTTACATGGTTTATTATTAAATGGAAAAAATGGCTAATTGTTTTGTGTCAAAACAATGTACGTTGGAAAAATATGTAGCAAGTTTTTTCCTTTAACACCTTGAGACCACCCTGTGAACTGTGTCAAGTTAGATACAAAAGAAATTCACCTTTTTCTCTCTCACATTTCCATTATTTTGTTTTTAATTTGTTTAATAAACATATACTCGTCTAGCTATTTTGAAATATGATTTGATAATAAGATAATTATAAATTTTTAATAAATCCAGTTCGAATACACATAGACGGGTGTATTGTAAGAAAGTGGTACTTCATATAAAGGATGTAAGAGACAACATAATCTCTTCATCATCGAGTTCCAAGTTGTGAAATAAGCCTTGAATAATAGCAAAAATATTACAATAAAACATTGTCCGTTTGTGTATACTTGTATAGATGCAAAAAGCGTGAATTTTCCTTTTTTCTTCTCTATACGACGTATGATTGTGCAAAAATATGTAATTTGCATATGTTTGCATTTAAATGATACAAATTAAGCCCGAAAAATTTATACTAAAAGGGAAAAGTTGGCTGGCGATCAAAGTTTATAAGTTATTCAACGACCTTTTGCGCAATATTTGAGAAATTTAATTACATATAATGATTTGAAATGATTCCAATCAACCCTCTTTAGTATGTCAATGCAAATACACATACATAATATTATAATAAAATAAAAACATAAAATGTAATTGCTTGGAAAATTAGAAAACAATTAAAACTATTGAAGTATGTTTAATTAAGTAAAGAAAAAATATCATATTTACATAACGAACACAATATTTAAATAATCTTTTAATAACAAAGCTTGAGAATAACGATTTTTTTCATAACTCAACTACAATTACAGTATGTATTATATACACGATATAATTAGTGTTCATCAATTGTTAAATATCATTTTTATGTTTTATGGCAATTGTTGTGCTATATTTTATAATTTTCTAGTTTTCTGTGGGAAATTAAATGTTCTTAAACAGAATTTTCATTGCACAAACAATATACGCGCACTTATATAACAAAAAATTCTTATTTTTTTCTTAAGGAAATGAGAAAACTAGGCCTTAACATGAATTTCATCAGTTTATCTACAAATAAGGTTGTTGTTTTCATCTTATGAGGGCAAATGGCGAAGAAGCATTTAAAATTGAAGACTATTATTCAAATTTTACATATTCTATTAGATAAGAATGATAAATGTGCATGAGTATGTAACTTTCATTGCAACAATTTAACAAAATTATGAAAAAATTACAGGTGCTTGAAGGTGAAAAGGAAATACACACAATATATGTATATTTAGGAAATTTTATATAAATATAAACTGTGTTATGGCATTATGATGATGGTGTCACTGAGTGGTGTATATGTGTGGCCTTGTTTCAATAGCGGGTTGCAACATTTTTTTTCTTCATATTTTAAGTAGGGAGACAAAGATTATTGTCTACTGGGAGCCACTAATATATATACAAAGTGGGTGATAGACTTAGTGTTAGTCTGTTTAAAATTTTTATTCAACTTTGGCCATTTTGAAGAATACCATACAAAGATGACGTCTAGTTTTAAGGTAGTACTATAAGTGATATATGTGATGGTGACCCTTTAGTGTGTGCCCAAAATTATATCTGGATAATTTTTCGTGAATTTGGAAAATTGGTGATTTAGTGATACGTTCACAATGCCTTAGTACTTAAAAACAGTAAAGATATTCGTTTGAGTACCATAGTGGTACTGCTATAATTTGGTAAAAATTGTAAAGCACAAATTTTTGTCGGTTATCCATATATAATCGTTATTTGTGAACGTATTCAGTACCTAATTTCTTGTATATAACTTAATTGTAGTACTAAGTTTTGGTGCTCAAAGTACTGATTCATTGAAATAGTACAATTTAAATTTTTGTTATACGTAATTAATTAACTTTAGAAGTATTGAGATCAATTACAGTACAATATTACGAAATATATAACAAGTACCCTACTTTTAAGTTCAAATAAATTCATCAATCGATAGGTACTAACAATTGCATCATTATGAGCAGCAGTGAGATCATCTAATAAATTCATTCAATATAAAATAAAAATATATACATAAAATAAAATTCCAAAGTTTCACTTTCAGCATTTTGAAACAAAGAGTACCAACTGTTATCTGACTAAATTAACATAAATCTGTAATACGGAAGTACTATAAGTAGTACTAAGTAGTAAACCAGGTTTATGTACCAAATTTCTCTAAATATTCATACAGTTCTTTGTGTATTTACTAATTAAAATCGTTAATATTTTCTAGTTTGCACTATTGCTGATAGTACCAACAATTTGTATGCAAACAGTGGTGGCTGGAGTTGTTAGTGGACATGCATACGCACCAGCGCACACAATAGATTATTATGTAAGTACTCCACAGGCACAGGTGAAAAAGTGAATTTTTATTATCTTCCGCTTATCGTCCAGTCACATCCAAAGTACGCATTCAAGTACGGTGTAGCTGACCCTCATACTGGTGATGTGAAGAGTCAACAGGAGAGCAGAGAAGGTGATGTGGTGAAAGGACAGTACTCGCTGGTGGAACCCGACGGTTCTGTACGTACCGTTGATTATACAGCGGATCCAGTCAATGGGTTCAATGCTGTGGTGTCGAAGAGTGCGCCATCTGTCCACCACGAACCGGTACCAGTTGTTAAGAAAGTAGTACCGATCGTCAAGCAAGTAGTACCGGTGGCCAAAGCGGTAGTGGCGGCGCCTGTCGCCCAATATGTCAAACCAATTGTTGAGGAACCGATTTATAAGTACGCACAGTACGCTCCAATAGGTAAGGCACTCATCGGGTAGATGGCGCTTAATATTAATTTTTTAATTAAATAGTACCAATTAATTAGTGCTAGATTTTTAAATATCAAGGAGAATTGTTTTTTTTTTTTGAATAAATTAGTAACATATACATGGATAACCAGATCATTTAAATGGGCAGTAAAAAGTTGTGTTATATTTATCAGATATTAAAAGTGGTTTTAAAAGGTTGCATTTTTGGAATCAACGTTTTTTGTCCTTCGCACAATTAAAATGTGTGTATTTTTTTTAAACTGTTGTAATATATTCCCAAATAGAGCAAAGTTTCCGTATAAAATGTTTTTATATGTTCCAACATGACAATAACATTTAGGTTGTCTGTGATTTATTATGAAAACATGTTAAATAAATGATTATGCCTTTCATGGGTAACATTTCTGTTTAATCAAAGTCGTATATAAGATATCAACTATCAAAATAGTTAATTTATGCGGCACGCACTTTTAACTTTTTCGTAGATTAAATAGTAACAATTATATTTACGTGTACATATGTATGTATTTAGTGGACAAGATCAAACCAGTTTCATTTATATTGAATAATTAATGGTGTACGACAAAATATTTCAGTCAAAAATGGCTTTCACGTAACATCCCAGCAAGAAGCGATTTTCACATACCATTTAAGGCAATTGATATAATAAATAAAATTTTTTGTGTTGTACAAAATTCGTACAAATTTCGTATAAAAAAATTAAATTGCATCTGGTTTGTGATTGTAGTACCAGAGTATATGTAATACAGTGTCATAATAAATGATCGCATACGTATACGTGTTGGTATATTTTAATTGGTTAAATTAATGTAAAAATATTGCATTGGATGAACGGGTTTCGTTTTTATTTATTATAATAATCACAAAAGTCTCGATTGGTGCAGCCTTGGAATTTTTGCATTCAATATAAATAAAGAATCCTGATACAGTAAATGTGAATATAATTTATACAATATGACCATATTAATGAAGTTGAAAATTTTTCATTATATTTATATGAAAGCGATTGGATTCATTTAGGTATGTGGTTTGGTTTTATTTTACTTAATAAAACTATTTCATTATTAAGTTATTAAATATATAGAAAAAAATGGATTTTAGAGTATAGCCGCAAGATAGTTGAACTATTGAATAATCTTTTAATATGATATGATGAATTTCAGAATATATTTTATATTATAAACGAGTTTTTCACTATAGAAATTGTGAAATATCTATAATTCTATATAATATAATATTAATTTGAAGATCAATTATGACGTTTATGAATTCATTTTTTAAATATTGTGAAATATTTGATGCTATTCATGAAGAAATTTTTACGGTCTTTCATTTGATGCGCAACTCAATGTTCTAGGTTTTGTTTTTAGAGATTTCTGAAAATCCTGAAAAATATTCAAAGTGCAATAACTCCGTTATTTTTGAGGGTAGAACAAAAATTTTAAAACTGTCAAATTTATATTTTCAAGCTCTACCTAAAAATTTTGTTAGACGATATACCGAGTATTAGAATTTCGCAAAAAAAAGTTTTAAAATTTCAAAAATTTTTAGTTTTTTGGATAATTTTCAAAATTTTGTAACTTCCTTATTTTTAACGCTAAATAAAAAATTTAAAAACATTCTATCATGTTTTTCAACGTTTTCTAAGATGACCTTATTGATAAATATACCGAGTGATTAAAATAATGGGAAGAAATCAATATTTATGTGCTGAAAAAGTGTTGTAAAATGATAACAAATTCAAATTACTGTAATTTCAAACGGTTTATATATTGTGACATTTGTGACAAGTATTCGTGATCTAATCTTTTTGTTTATTAATGCTAAATTATGCCATTTGAATTTCAAATTTATTGAAAGATTCATTTTTCTGATATCGAGAATGCTTTCTAACTGCTGAAAAAACTGTAATAAGCCAATTTCTCTTAATTGTTCCTAATTATTTTAATTTTAGACCAATGTAGTACCTGACAACCCTTTCAAAAGATCTCAATCAATTATACGAGTGTATTTTGTATAATACCAAAAATTATTGAAAAGTCTTCACTATTATTTATTAATTTAAAACTTTTAATTAATTTTATCGTAATTATTAGGCGCATCCTCTAAAAACAATAATGTCTGAGTGATAATTATAAGTTAGAACTTCCTTTGTACAGTTACATAATATATTTTTCCGGTAAAAACACTATAAAACCACATACGTATACTTTGTTGACTTAAAAAACGTGTCTAATTCTACAGTAAAACATATAAAACACATGTTGTTACATAAAATATAAACACGAATCTTTATAGAAATCATATATAATAATAGTGAAGAAGACGAACGCCTACATACAAATATTTTTTTTAATGGAAAAGGCTTAAAACTGAAATTATATAAACAAATCACATAATATGTGCACTATTTCTTTTAAATTAAATGATATCTACGGTATCTAGAATTTATTACATTGTTGGTTTAATTTCTAAGTAAAAGTAAACAAAAGGATTTCATAATATACATTTTTTTCCTATTTAAGTCCTTATATGTGTATAAAGTTACACGAAAAGTGCAACGAATATCGCATCAATTTACAGTATAATTATTTAATTCATTTGCGGTCTGACATTTAAATTGTATAAACCCGGATTTAGGTTTTATAAAACAGGATTTACACTATATCAATTACTCGTTGGTAATTATTTCAATAATATAGTGTCTAAATGAGGTAATTTAATTATTAGATATAATTGTTTAGTTGTAAATTGTGAATGCGATTGTTTAATACGTATTAATGGTTTTTAATTTCAGGCTACAAGGGTGGATATTACGATGATTATGAAAACTATGGGTACAATGGTGATGGGTACGAATTAGATGGTTACGAATTGCAGCATGGGCATTATTATTAAAAAATCTATAAAGTATCTCCCAACAAGCCAAAAATACAAATTAATTATGTTATAAGAAGAGTTTTTTTATTTAAATATAAATGTTGTTGTAAAGCAAAATAAAATGTTAATTTTTACAGTGTTTGAAATAGATCTTATATAGAATTTCTAAAACACAGTTTCATTTTAACAATTAGAAATTTATTTAAATTTTCCACAATAATAGAATTTAGTGCGTTACACCCACAAATTAAATATAAGAAAACAGTTTAGTCGTTTTACTAAATTTGGGCATAAATAATTGTTGTAAATTTTCATTTCGGTTTAACCTTCCGGCGAAAAAACTTTCGCTTGATTACTTAGTTATATTGCTCTTTTTGTCATAAGTCACAATATTGTTGCATTATTCATAATATAGTGGCTAATTGAATATTTGTTTGTTAAACTAGGCGAGCGGTTCAATAAAATTCTAATTAGATAATGGCTAAAAATAAAACGAAACAATTTGAATAATGACATGATACTTATTATTAATATTTTCATTGTGAACACATGAACCATTTTTGCAATAATCCATATACGTAATGATCGTTCAAAATAAAAAATTGTACATGTGAAATATTTATCCATAAACAGTGATCATCTTCTATTTATTCAACCTTCAATGTTGCAACAATCGATATGAGAATTTTGTAATAAAATGTAAGAGTTATAAAAAAAAATGTGAAAATTCACTTATGTAATTATAATACACTGCATTTTTGTTTTTAATTAATGGTATTAAATGTATTATTAATTGAATTAAAAAATAAACTATTATTATTAGAGTTGAGAATTTTATTGTTCGACCTCGATTTTTAAATGCATTTGTAGCATCCGACTTTTATGGAATTATTGAAGGACTTGTGAATTGGATTTGCATTAAAATACTAATAAACAATCGTATTATTGTCATTTACTGTAATCGGCAATAATTCAATATAAATTCTAATTTATTTATCGGGTTTATGATTGATAGTTAAAATTGAGAAAAAATCTGTACATGACATTAAACGGTTTTTTATTCTCAAAGCATTTTTGGATTCAGGCGACAGTTAAACTTCACGCACATAATTATTTTCTATGAATATGAAATAATTTGTATTCAAATTTGTTTAATTGTGACATTTCTTTTCGAAATTAATAAGTCCTTGTACGTGATAATGACTGTAATTAGCAACATAATTAAACAAACAGTAATAAATCTTTTAAAAGATTATCGTCGTTTTTATTAAATATGGTATTATTTATTGTTTATATAATTGTTTATTGTGCCTAGTTTATTGCACTATCGTGACAGTATTTCGTGTGATATACTAATTATAGAAATTTGTTTGCAACATCAAATAATCTTTTAGAATTTTTTCCATTTAAAATAAATACCAGTGAAATCATGTTTGGTAAATAATGCACATTATAATTTTGTTTGTAAAAATGCTGTTTGTGCTAGAAAGCCGTTGATTTCGGTTCAACAAATTGAAAATTGCATTTGTTTGACGAAAAATGTAACAGATTGTTGAATTTTGCATTTAATAATGTTGCATGAATGACGCCCCACCTGAAACGAGTGGACTTCAGCAGCAATACTAGTCTCGTCATTCGAAAATAATGAAGCAACAGTTCTAAAGTTTTATATTATACAGTCGCGGTTAGTTTATTTGGTAACTTTAAGTGATGCACACGTATTTTAAATAAACGAAATACATTTTGAAATTTGAAATCGTGCCGGAAAATATGCATTAGTGACTTAAATTTTATTGGAAAAAATTTTTCGTTCACATTTTCTTGGATTTTCATCTGAAAAGTGATTTGTTCCGGTGTTTTATTATGAACAGTTCAACGCTTACATTTACGGTAGGTTTTCCAAAAATTGCATTTTTAGGAAATTGTGCAACACGAAATGCAATTTATTTGTAATTGCGGTTTTTCCATTATTTAGCACTAAAATACATTTTAATTTAATGGATCTAAAACTTATTATAAAAGTATCTTATGCAATTATTGCAATAATATTATTGTCTACGATGCAATTACAATAAATTTTAAAAAATAAACATTTAATTATGTATTTAGACCTCGTCAAGATGAACAATTGCAAAATCAGTTTTATTTTATTATTTTATATGTAAATGGTACATTTTTATTATAGACTTTAATTAAATCTTTTAAAACATCTTCCCTTATTTAGATATTTTATTATACTGTTTACTGTTGTTTCCTAAAATGGGAGAACATAAAAAATGTCACAATCCCTTAAAAATGACGTAATTAAACTGAATTTTCAATTTTTGTTCGTGCATCAAGAAAACAATCAAAATTTACTAAAAATCTACAATGCATGTTGTTAAAATTTGAATTTGCACATAATTTTTAGGTCAATTGGTGGTATATTCAAAATTTATATGTAAAGTCCTTCAAATTGACTGCAATATTTCCATACATGTCAATTAAATTGTAAAAATTTTCACTTGTATACAATGATACATATGTAATATTATTAAAGTATGTGATTAATTTCACTGACATTCAAGCAAAAACATATTAACATTTATTAAATCGAATTAAGATCTTTATAGCAAATCAATTTACAGTCTAGACTTCCGGAATTTCAATTTTTTTTTTCATTTTGACTTACTCGTTATGGGTAGGTATATGACTTTTAAACTGTATGTGAGAGTATAAATAATAAAAATTTATACTCTAATTAAAACTAGATGAATTTTTTCTTCTCATTTAGAAAATAGTTGTAAAAAGTAAAAGGAAACATATATATAAAATGATTACAAATGTTGAAATGAAATGAGGATGATAATCAGATTTTGCAGGTGTTTCACAATTCATAAATCACTGAAAATTTAATAAACACATATTTGGTAAAAGTAAAATATAATCTACATATATTTAACATACTTATTTCATCATAAAATCGTCTATTTTCCATATTAATGCACCAGTGAATGATTATCTCGTTCACGAATAAGAAAATGCATTAAAAAACTGTTTATTAACAACCATTACTTCCTCTATGTATGATTGAGTTGTGTATAAATAATAAATATACGTAGACAATAAATTTAATCGTATGAACAATGAATCAGGATAAATTTTTTGAACTTTACAATGCACTTTCAATTTCTTTCACTGATGATGATTAGATGCCTACTCAAATGCCTGTGTATTTTATGAATTTTCTTATATAGATCTCAACTTTTACTTGACCTAGGAATGTGCGAGCCTTGAAATTCATCGCTTTATAGCAGATGAATTAGATTAGAAAAATATGTGTGCGGAAAGTTATCATCGAAACGAATCAAACCATTTTTTTTTCAAACTTTTTACTTTCGAGACAGAAGACAGACAACAACAGAAAAATAAAACAATTGTGCAAGAAAATTTCGAATCGTGATCAATTCTGTAATCAGTTGCATTGAAATTTCAAACATATAATAAATAATGCATTCCGTTTTTAAATAGTTGCTACAATACGGAAGACATTAGTGTGGAATTATGTTACAATGTAATACCTTTCTTCTGTTATATGAATTTGTAACATGATGCCATTAATAATTTTCAGGATGAACATTTTATTGTTGCCAAAACTGGTATATATGAATATGATTAATTATTGAAACAAATTATAAACACCTAAATGGTGTAATTGTAAAATTTTAAATAAAATCAGTCATCTTTGGTAATTAGTAAATATCTAGTATTAATTTTATGAACCTTTCCCTTATGTAATGAAAGTTAATTGACTCACATTACAATTATCTTCTGCAAATTCGTAATTATATGACGAATAGCGAATGCATTCACTGAAATTATCTAACTGGAACACAAAACACAATGCAATTCTTTAATAAATTTTACAATTTTTCAAAATGAATTCGATTCGCACGTGCTGATCATCTTCAAGGCCAATTTTTTCATTTCCGCATACGAAATACATTCAAGGATTCTTTTTTCAGTTAAAATCTTCATGAGAACCAGTTCGATTATTTTGTTGTAACAAAAACAAATTTAATTTTTTCATTGCTAAATGAATTAATGTTAAAATTTTTAACAAACGGAAATTCATCCGAATTACTTGCGTGCATTTTTCAGCCTTACGAAGATTACAACATCTTTAAATACAGATTTTATGTACGAATGTCTTAGGACTTAATTGAATTATTGCACAATTGCACTAAGGTTAATGTCGCACTTGACATTCTTAATCGTTTTACTGTAAACAGATATATATGTATTAATTTTATGTTTATACGATTATACATTATCCTTAAAACACTTATTATACAATTGCAAAATGGTCTTCATATTGCACAATGGTTTTTGTATTCAAAAATGATGTTTTCCACACCAAAAATTTTTTTGCCATTTATAAGCCGAACTATTTGTTACCAATTTAATTGTCTATTGTTTGATGTTGTTCAGTTATATAAAATTATTACAAAATTGCTTATTACAATTCATAATTCAATTATAAATAGATTATTTAAGATCTCTAGCTGAGAGAAAGCTCTAATTTGTAGTTATTAATAAACAAATATTGATTATAATGTAAGTTTATGGGTTGTTCATCTAGAATTACTCCATTTTGTATAATAAAGTGCCATTATTTATGATTACAATCAGTTGAAAGTGTAATACAAGATAAAACCAATAAGATAATTATATTAAAAATAGTTTTTTTTATGTTACTTATATGTTGTTTACATTTTTTACCTTCATGAAATGAGAAAAAACCGTTTGACTGCAATTTTTCGTGTAATATATAAAATCAACCATCAGTATCGATAAATTACAATAATTTATATAGAAAATAAATTGCTCTAGCAGTTAATTTCATAAAAATTATGTATAGTCTTACATTCTAATGTACAAGATGTCATACAACGTAATAATTTTAAATTATGTACATGCATTATTTGTTACGGTATTCAACTGTAAAATGCATTAACACATCCATATTACTTATTTTATGCAAAAGATTACTTTCGAAATTAACTAATAATACATATATACACATATCATTGTGGAGTAATGTGTTTTTATTTACATATATGTACCAATTTGCAACATGCATCCTATTGCAAAAGCAGGAAAGGTACTTAAAGTTCGGAAAAATGTACACAAAATCCATTAACTTGCAGGAATTTAAAAATATTTTAATTTTTTTCTATCTGGTATTGAAAATAAATCTTTCACTATTTGTTAATCTAGTTTATGCTTTATTGAACAAAAATTTAGGGAAGTCCAGAAGTTTTTTAAAAAAAATTGTTAAAGTTTGGGTACTTCATGATTTTACAAAATTATCTTTAAAAAATTTTTTACAAACATCTGTTTGTATCAAATGTTCTACTAAATTATTTATTATATAATGTTTAATAATAGAAAAATTCCACGAGCCTCAGGATATATTAAAAACACTCTTAATTGTAGTACTTTTTTACAAACAAACATCTAATATTTGTTATTATTAAATCAAATCAATATATTATATTTTTTATATAATTACATTTTAAAAAAGCCATTTTTTGCTAAACTTAATGCTTAAACATTGCTAATTAAAATAAAAATTACACAAGTACCAACAGTACCATAAACCAAACAAAATGAGCAATCATTCAATAATTGGCGTTGCATTATTTTCAGATTTTCTGCCTGTGCTGGGTGACCTTGGCCTCACCGAAACCAATTATGGTGTCATTTGGTACTAATCAAGGTCCAATAGTACCGCGTCCAAAGTCATCAACCTTACAGCCGAAAACAATTGTCGCCAGAAGTCCAGCACCAGTGTCAGAAGACAGGGAGGACGTACCGAACCCGAACGTTTACAAACCATTAGTACCACGACAATATCGCAACAAGATCTATTCGTACAAGCCGCCAGCGAACTTGATTCTCGGTACGCCTTTGGACCAGAAGTACACACCAACGGTGCAAAAGTACCAATTGTACAAGAAACAGCAGTTCGCTCGCAGTTTGGGCCTGGACTATACCGGGCCGCACATTTTCGAACGGCAAGATTACGAATTCGAACCGAAAAAGAGTCGATTTGTTACAAAACAGCAGTACTATCAACCAGTCAAACGGCACGACGGAAATGCGAACGAGGGAAAGTACGTGCCGCAAATTGGAATCGTTTATTCGGCCGGTGTTAGATATTATGTGCCCCAAATTTACGAACAAGAACAGGAAAATTCCGTCTACGATAAACAAGATCGAAAGTACTACCAGTAATAGAGTGTTTTTTGTTATTTAAGATCATTGGAACTTTCCCGGAGAGTGTAATTAAAAAATTTTGTGCCAACAAAATCTGTCGTGTCATAAACTTATATGATACCAAATATTGTATAAATGTAATATATAAAAATGGAATAATTTGTAAACTACATTAATGTCTAATAAATTTTAATTTTACAATATCCAGTTTGGTTTTTATTTGAAAATTGAAGCATCAGCATTGTTTGTTTTTGGAAAATTAATTATGGAAGTATTATGAAAGATGAAATTTTGTACACCTGATTCTTGACCATGATGACAGAATTAATTATGCAAAGTCGTATGCGCTGAAGAGAAAGTGTTTATTAATTCTATTTAATTATATATTATGTCATTATTGTGTCCTCCAAAAGTACGCTCAATTAACTTGTTCACTATGTAATTTTTGGAAACAATAATCAGTTAGTTGACATTTTCGCACAATCATTTCCTAATTAAGAAAGAAAGCTATCGATTATTTAGTATTATTAATCTACAGTCGGAAGACGTTTTTTTGTTAATTTTCTTCCGGAATATTTCGGGAAACAATCAACAAATCGTCTTTTAATTTCATTAGAAACAGTTGCAATTGCATTTTCGCACAATTTTTATCGAATTAGGAAAGAAAGCCATTTGTCCATTACATAATTACACTTGTACAAAAATTTCCAATGATAATGTACAATTATTATGTAAAAATTCGACCGAGATACAATTATTCAACAACAACAACAACATATAAAACTGTAATAATAACAAATTGGTCGCTTTTACACCTCCAGTCCAACATTTTATAAATTAAGACTAATGATAATTCTGTGTACGTAATTTTCACCATTTTTTTATACATTCAGTTGCACTCTCTGTTAAATAAAAATTAATGGACGTGTTTTTAATCTGAAACAACAAATGTTATGTAAAGAGAGGAGCTGGGCATGGGACACACCCTATTTGTTGGTGTTATTATAAAACAATTTCATTTAAACATGAATTTATGAGTCGCTTAAAACGAACGGATGGCCTTAAAATAAAAAGGGGCTCATCTGGAACGATTGTCGTGATTTTATTGAAATGATATGCTAAAAAAGGCACCCGCAATTGCAACTTTTACTTTGAACTGCACCAGATGTTATCTATTCGTTTTAAATAAATTTGATGGCTATTATTATTGTTAATGATTGGTAAAAATCCTAAAGCATGAAGATTAAATTTTTAATTAAACAAACGAAACGAGTTTTCGCAACAGCAGGATTGTTGTTTAAAAAATAAAAACACAGTTTACAATTGTTTTCTATTATTATAAAACTTAAACTTACAATTATACAAAGATAAACATTATACTTTAATTAAAAATTTGCCATCAAGATATCCTTCAAAAGGAACAAGCCTGAAAATTACAGTCGAAAAAGCTGTACAGACATCTTATATAAAATTAAAAAACACTTATTTATAATTAGTTTTTTATAGTCTTCTATTTAAATAGTCATAAATAAATACTATAAAAGCAAACACAAAAGAAACATTGTGTGTTAATGAAAGTTATATATTAATATGATTAATATCATATACTCCTAATTTTTTTTCACATCAATCGTTTTAAACGTTGAAAAATTGTTAATTATTATATAATAACGGCGAATAGATATACCTATATTTGTTGAATAATGAAAACAATACAACTTGTTTCCTTATTATAAATTGATGCATAAATT
Source organism: Oryzaephilus surinamensis (assembly GCA_004796505.1). Lineage (NCBI taxonomy): Eukaryota > Metazoa > Arthropoda > Insecta > Coleoptera > Silvanidae > Oryzaephilus > Oryzaephilus surinamensis. The sequence goes on along the minus strand of SSSI01008723.1, from coordinate 3,321 downwards.
ATTTATTACATCTAATTGTCCATTTAATAACGGTAATTTTCATAAATTAATCGATACCAGAATTATTATTAAATGCAATAAAATTATCGTTATCAATATGCGATCTTTCGTTGTATAATCGGCCGATTGGGGCCCCCGATAATGGTGCATTTTTTATGCATTTGACATTTCCAACGAAAACTTAATCAACAACTTATATTTTTCAACAATTAATAATGATTGGTTTTCAGTGGGTAGAACAAAAGCTCCGAAATAATTGTAAAAAATTTGTATTATTTATGTATTAATATAGCTGGGTGTGTCAAAAATAAAAAATTATAAAAAATTATGTAGATTCAGTAGTGTGCAAGGTAATCTGGGTGTCCCACAATGAAAATATCAATCGAAATTCGGGTTTGGGTGCGGATTCTCTAAAGGTTAATATGTGTAACCTGTCTTAATTATCAAACTAGTAGGTAAATAGATAACCCGGCGAACAGGGCCGGCTTGAACGCCGAAAAACAATGACACGGTCCTGATTAAACTGTCACGAATTATCCAAAAAAAATTACAACAAAGAACGAATGCTTGAGGGAAAATTACGCACAATTTTACAATGAAACAAGCAATATTTTTCGTGCCAAAAAGCCTATAATTATGTCAGTGCTCGATTCAGGTGTGAAATTATTTTTTTCTTTTGAAAATCGTTTCAATTAAATGTAATTACACTGTATTTATATTGTTTAGAATAAAAAATGCCTGGCAGTGTTGTAAAATCACGCACAAATTCGTAAAGTTTGTTTGAATTTATTGGAAATTGTTGAAAATCTTGTATGTGACATTTAAATCGACAATTAAATGAAGGTTGTGGTCCTTAAAAATGGACCGATCCAGTTAATGACGTAACAAATTACAAGTATTTCGTTGGTTTGACCTCTAATTTTATCATCTAGGAAAAGCGGTTTCTAAAAATTGTTGAAAAGTTGCTAATCGGGCAAATTTGGGTATTTTCGAGTGGATTGGAACAGATCTAGTGTAATTACGTTGACAGGTTTTGATAGTATAATTGGATGTTTAAAGGAAATAGGATACTTTAATGGTCCAATTACAGCATCATCTGAAAACAGAAATAAACAATTTTATATAAAATCCGCTACTATTCAAGTAACCTTTAAGAATATGGTAAAATTGTGTAAGATTTTTTGTAGGGCGGATTATATATGCATATACAGTATGTTTAAAATGCCACTACCGAAATTTCGAAAACATCCAATCATAAATCATAAAACTGCATTCGAATTTTAATACAGAGTAAACGATATTTTCCTATGTATTATGAAATAGATTTATTATAAATTTTCCATTCTAGTTAGAAAGATAACAATAAAATTACTATATTTATTTGAAAATAATCAGTTTCGAAACAAATTTCCAATTCTTTACAAATATTTGTATATTTATATACATATTTTTACCTTGTTTATATAGAAACTGAAAACCGGAAATAAAAATATCGTCCGATGAAACGATGCTTTCAAAATTTCTATTATATTAATTAAACAATCGAAATACAATTTATTTCTAATAATAATAATTTTATGAGAAAAATATAGTCACGTACTAATAATGAAAAAATAATTAAATACTAAACTATTATTTCCATGCAAATGATGATTAATCGAATTTTTAATGCAGATTCCGGAACTTTGATGGCTTTTTAATATCGTTCTTATTAATGTTTCGGAAATGGCAATTTTTTCCATAATAATTATTAGTTTTAAAACAGAAATCTGTCAAAATTTAAATCATATATAACCGAAATTATAGTTTTGTTAAAGTAGGCTCTGACAATTTGAAAAAGCCAAATTGGAAGATTATTTTTCTTCTAAAAATACAACTGATTCATTCTAAAGCCGGTCCTGTCAACTTTTGATAGTTTATTAACAAATTCCGTAAATTTTCCTCATTAATCCAATTAAATACTGCCAAAATCTTATCACTTACCATGAATTTTTCGGTACTGAACAATGGCCTCGAAGCCCCTATTGCCAATAACTTGATAATGTACGGTTCTTATCATACCATCGGGCTGTAAAAAGCTGTAACTCCCACGTAGAAGGTCTTGAATACGTTCCTCCCAATGCAGGCACACCAGTCCATTATAGTCAACCATGTATTGGTAAGAGTATGGTACCTGAAAATATTAATTTGCAAATAATCGTTAAAAAACAACATTGGCGGGTTCGAAATCATGTCATGACATTTTCATATTAAATATGCAACTGTATTTTTTATCTTAAATTAAGATTTTGCGTTTTTAATCAAGCATTATTAATATAAATTTGTAATTTAATCGAGACTCGCTTAAGAAGGAAACTTTCTTGTTTTTTAAAAATGAACCTTTCCAATTTTTCGTATAAATGTTCATTAAAAAAGTAAATTAGAATTGATATAATAAAACTTCAGGAATGTTTACAGTTTCTATACGAAAATGTGTACAACTAATTAATAAATTTTCTCTTGATGATGCCTTACCTCGTTAACCGCATAACACAAGAAATTAACCACAGACGAGATGGTTAGTTTAACAATTATCTGTAAATGAAGACAATTTAATTAGCGCTTTTCAGCATATTCAGTCGGGAAATTTCAATTATAATACAATAGCTATTATACGAAAACACATTACTCTTTGAACAATTATTTCTTTTTAAATTTTTCATATATTCATCGAATTAAAAAAATTCAATAAAGTATCAAATGTGTCACTTTTACGTTTCGGTGTACAGTTGCGGGCAGGTCATCCGCCACTCATTTAAAATGTGTATTCAAATATCAACTATATTGAATTTTTTGTATAGTAATTTATAGTACCCTTTAAGTCCCTACTTTTCAATATTCAATAAGGACCACGTCCTTTCTAGATTTATACCTGACTGGCGGATTGACTTGCCCGCAACTGTACATATTTTTAGAACTTATGAATGAACATAAAAAAATCAAGCGCATCAATTTTTTGTCAAATGACAGATGCATCAAAATGGCGACAAAGAGATACAATAAATCAGTTTATGAATTAAATTGTGTTTTATTGCACAAAAACAAATTCAACATATACATTCATCACATAATCCATTATCTTGTCAAAATATAAATACACGACTTCTGTCGTCCATATCGTGTGAGATGATCCTATCTTTGATCCAAATTCGTGACATTGTTACTTAATGCGATTGGGACATGGCGTGTAAGGATTATTTGCACGATCCGATCGATAAAGTGCATTGATAGTGCACAAGAAATATACTCCGAACAGTGTTCGCGTTGAATTTCAACTCCAAA
>SSSI01008720.1:0-13392 GCA_004796505.1 Oryzaephilus surinamensis | reverse complement strand
CAATTTCAAAAATAAATCTAGCTTATATGTTAGTAATTAGAGAAAACGGAAGCTGTTATTATTATGTTATTTTCTACAAATGGCCAAACCTGAAAGAGACAGGTATATATGACCGTACTAACAGCTTTGGACTTGTTTAATTGCCAAGAAAATTGAAAAAAAATAATCAATTCACTTTTATTTTATGTTTTTGTCAACAGCAAACGACTAAACTTATATTACAATCATTATAATTATCCATTTATGCTCATGAATTATTCATCAAAGACAACAATTGTTATAGATATAATAATAAATATGCATTACATAGTTTGTCTATTAAACCGCTAATGTATTTTATTAATAAAAATTACATTTCAATAATGTACAACTAAATAGTTATCCGACTCATAATTTATTCACACAGATATTTCGATGACAACAAAGCAAATGAATCTATAAATAAAAATTTTTTTTAAAAATTATAATATAGTTTTGAAAATTGATAGGTTTTATATATGTACCTAGATGTATATTGGTTTTGTAGTAAAAATATTTTATATATTAAATTTAGACTAAATTACAAAGAAAAACTTACAAAGAACAATAAAGTCTTTACATTTTTATGCTATTAAAAAGTTCTGTGTTCTCTTGGGAAACGTTTATTAATCTTATAAGCTTTCAATATACAATATCTAAAAGAGAATACTAAATTAAATTAAACATTAACCAAAATGCATCATAAAGTACTACATCTAATAACACAGTAAGCCGCAGAACCATCTACTCACTTTATATGATGTATTGGAAACATCCTTCAATTACGTTAAATAAGCCATCAATTTAAATATGTATCAATTTTAAATTGTATGTTTCTTTGTAACTTGAAATCACCATTTTATATCTACTTCATTATTCCTTACAATGTATATTATGGACGTTTTTTTTGAAAAACAAAAATTTCTACCTAATTTCATTAATGACAAATTTTTTGCTATTCAATTTAATGTAATATGTTTGATCCATTCGCTCACGGGCTTAAATCATGCTATAAAACACGAGTTGATCTTTGATATATATAAGGGGTATGTTTACATCATTCGAATGAACAAAAGAGTGCAAACAAAAGTCTGGTGCAGTATCCATTATGTCAAAGCTATGTTGATCTAATATACTCAAAACAAACTCTGCAGGGCTTAAAACTCATGGAAAAAGTCAACAACCATGCTGCCTTTTATGTTGCTGTTTTAATACAGCTTTGTTACAAAAATAGTGTTAATATGTCTCATATAATGCTATATGTTGTGCAACTTTCTAGCATCTAACTGTAGCTTTGTTGTATGTAAAAAGAATTTCTTATATTAATTAGTATATTAATTTTGTATATACTGCGTATACCAAAAAATACAAGGTAGTAGTACCAGTTAAAATGGGAGCAATGGAATTTATGTAAAGCGAATCTTCCCAAATTAGAATTACAAAACAACGAGACAAAGACAGATTACAACTAATTATGCAAGGTGTTAGGAAATGACCGTTAAAGGCTTTAAGTTAATAAAACTTGGTTCCCATTACTATCGTTGGTTTTGATGTTTCCTTTGGGGACCCCAAGTGGGGGCCCATTACAATTTCTCTTCTGGGGAACCCCCGAGCTAGGGCGGAGCTTAGATCTTTTTTAGATTTTTCTATGTATAACTATGCGTATGAATAATAATGAATAGCGGGTCTTGTTCACTCACTGTAACAAATTATAGATGCATATTATACAGGAAAAAAGACGACCACCATAATGTTTTTTTTTAAACTATTCCAACTTTTATAATATAAAAGAGCTAATTATTTTTCTTCCTTTTCCTACATTCAATTTTGAAGAAGACTTCAGTATATTTCCTTATGTAATTTATATATTATGCAAAAACAGGGAGATAAAAAGAAAGTGTCTAATTAATCTTTAAAATAAATACGTTTTTAATTACTAAGATAATTGAGCTTTTGTTTTATATTAAGATTTGAAGGGGGGAGAAAAAAAACCAACAAACAACAAAACATAAATTTATTTAATATAATGAAAACATAAATAAAGAAAAATTCTTGACGTTTCCTGTTTTCGTACAAATGCAGGAGAATGTCCACTGCTTGAAAAGTAAATATTAAAGTGTAATTTCAATCTGTATGCAATTGGTCGGTGTTGCATTGAACATGCATGTGAGAATGGATACCATCAGTATCTTTACTATGTTGTACCATACAAAGTATATTTTGAATCAACATCGAATGTTATTTTAGGCGTTAGTAAATAGAGATCATTGGAAGTGATATTGAAGACTAAGAACTAAAGACGTTCTATACAACGTGTTTAAGATATTCTCGAATATACATATAAGACCCCATCACAGAATTATTGAAAATGAGCGGCTGCAACTCTCGTACCACTAACTGTTTATTCAGCTTGATGGGCAAAGATCCTGTACCACTGATATCGTATGACAGTTTATAGAATGATCGGTCAAGATATCTACTGCTTTATGTACGTGTCAAAATTTTGGATTATTACAAGCGGAGCCAACCTGTTATGTAACTGTTGAGTGCTATACTTATAATCTGTAAAAGGCATTTCGAAGATTACGTATAGGTAAGAATATGTCAAAACTATGAACAGAACGATTATAGATTTTATAGTCAATATACTATGTTCTTAAGTGAAATTTTATCTCAAAGCAGATACATAGATAAAAAATAATGCATCAGGGCTACAATTTTTTCTTTAGGTACGAGTTGAGGGATTATTTAGTATCATTGAAACAAAAATATTGTAGATATTTTCAGATGATTTTATTCGAACCAAAGAATATACAACAACATAAATGGTAAAACATTCATCTACTAAAAACGCAAACAAACTGAGTGGAACTAATTGAGAAAAGAAAAAATAATATATACCCATCGTCAAAGCCTTTCAAATATGTGTCTATTCGAGTGTATATTGTATACAGAGAAAAAAAGAAATAAAATAAAAATCAATAAATTAACCCAAAAATAGAAATATGTCACAACCGTTATCAGAAAAAAAAGGTTTAATAAAAACAGTAGTCGTTAATGGCTAGTTAGACCTACAGTTAATACATTTCAATAATATACAATAACGTTGAATTGTTTTAGTCCTATTCAATTAATTACGAATGCTTGGTTTAATTAACAAATGATTTGTAATCGGTCATACATTAGTTTCCAACCCATTAAATGGCTTATCGTACAATTCCTACATAGTTTGGTTATTTCACCAATTTCTATAAATCAATTTTCCAGATAATATCTAATGAAAATGTTTGTCTCAGCTAAGTGAGATTTTAGCTAAAAAATGATTAATGTCGTTATATCTGTTCTAAAAAGTCCATAAAGAAATAATGAACTTTAAAAATCATGTTGATTTTTCAAAACTGATCTAATAAATGGTTATTTTGATAAAATTGACTTGTACACGCTTACACGGTAAAATTCTTTAATTAATTTAAAAAATAATTCCATTCACTCTCTGTCAAATGATTCTATGGAATCGGGAATGCTACTGGGACATTCTTGTTATGTCTAATACCAGAATATAACTATTAAAGAAGAATATAGCAGGTTGCTGGAGTTTTCTTTCCATCGACAACGGCCCAAGATCCTGTCTTTAAGCTTCCACTGTCTCGTCCAATTGGATTAAATGTCAATTGAAACAAACGTTTCCTTGCACACACCATTTTATTTTTACAGTCACCCATAAAACCGTATGTTCAACTAAACAAACTAAAATTGAGTTTCAGTTTTCTTATATAAGGTACACAAAAACTAAATCCTCAACTCAATATATATGTTATATTGTTGCATAATCCTTAGGAAATATTTTAATTAGAAGATTAACATCATCGGTATTTATTAGAATTCTAAATAGCCCATCATAAGATATAGTATGTTTCCGTTTAATATATCGATAAACGTATATTTTACATCTATAAAACAACAATTATCTGATAATCACAAATACTTGTCCAACTTATATACATGTACGAGTATATAAGTTCATTTTTACAAAATTAATTGGAAAGTTATGTCATTTAAATAAGTGATAAGTATCCTGAATCAAAATGGCAAATCAAAATTGAAATTGTCCTGGGAACATAAGTTTGAATCTAGTTAAAGTAAATAATTCACTAACGGTTTAGTATAAATATTTAAAATCTGAAAACTAGGTCTGTTATTACGAGTATAGTTCCTATAAATTTAAACTATTTATGTATACAAGTATCGTTGTTTTATTAACTATTTATTTACCACATCAACACCGAATATCTGCAAAAATTATAAATTTTTAAATATAAAAGTACAGCGCGTCCACTAAAAGAAAGTCGGGCAACAGAATGTTAATTACAGCACGTATTTTATAGCAATTCTATTGGCGGGAGAGAGGAAATTTCACGGGAAGGGGTAACACACTCTCACTAGATGGACAATATACGTTTAGATGGCCTTTCAAGACTATTATATTTTAGTATTAGACATTTGAAAGCAGTTGAGTAAATATTTGAACAAACCATTTCTAAACATAATACATTTATTTAAATGAAAAGCAAAGTAGCCGAGTTAATTCGATCTGTGGACCTATACTAATAGCACCCACTCACATCGGACTGCATAGTTGAAATTGCTAAAGTTCTATGGAAGGTGGAACTTTGATTAGACTAAAATTTATGGCCAAAAGTGTATATAGAAAATTGAGAATGTTGAAGAGAGAGCGAAAACAAAGCCAAAGATTGGATATTTGGAGGACACTAGACTTTGGATGTAGTTTCAAATTCTGTGGCCTAAATTAACCCTCATTTGTAACAGTGATGACCAGTCATCAGTTTACAACTACCAATATATGTATAACGGTTGTGATGGGTATAGAAAATTCACCAGAAGTCGTCCATAGGTGTCGTTAAACAAGTAAGTTTCAATGGCACGAATATTCCGACTAAACGGTCCAAGTTTGTGGCTTACTTATAACTTCTAATTAAGTTAGTAAAAGTTTAGATTATATCATACTAGGCCCAAGTTTGTTACAAATGCTAATGTTACTCAAATACATCATATACTCCAGCCATTAAGTTGTCGTTTATTAAATTTTCAGTGGGAACAAAACCGATTTGAAACTCTGTATAGTGTAGCCCCAGCATTGTCGCCAAATAATGTGCATATATAAATTATTATTATTTCGCAATTCTCTGTATGATATGAGAAAAGGAAATGTATCAAAAAATAAAAAATATATTTTAATATGTTAAAAATGTTACATAATCAATCTACGTCAAGTTGAAACCATAATTCCAATATCTGAAGTGAACAAAGCACTTTACGTTAGTTATTTTACTGCGTACATACTTGTACGTATATGTTTAGACAACAAAGAAAAATGGAAAATGTTTAGCATTATTTAAAAATACAATATTTGAGAGTGTTCAGTACGAGAATGATTGATACAAAGGAGAAGAGAGGAAGAAATCTAAAAGACATTAAATATTAAATCGAGACAATTTGATGGTTTTTCTTATTCTCGGTTTTGTGCACACAGCTTTATGTGTATACAATACAAACGGCACATTCAGTTTTGTGGGAAATGTGTGCGAGAGTGTGAAGGGCTTTGAGGCGGTGGTGGCGGCGGTGGCGGCCACTTGCCCCCTTTTTTACCGCCGTGTGTATGACAGTGACATAGCGTATTGTCTGTGCACGAAAAGAAAAATTATCCAAACCTGTCTGTGAAGTTTTGGATTCTTTTTCATTTACAAAAAGACAATAATACATTTGTTGTTATGCACTGTAAACAATTTCTTGTCTTTCAAGTGGCTCTAAACTGCGTTTTTTTAACTGGCATTACTTACTTCAATATCTTTTAATAATTGTAATAAATTGCTGGAAATCAACAAAGCATAAAAGTACTTAAATTTTTATTTGACAGAAAAAAAATTCACGACATGATTCTGTCGTAGACTTTGCAATTTTCCAAAGTTTTTTTTTATGCTGTAACATTTTTAAAAGGGAAATGTACGTTCAATGACCGCTTTGGGAACACCATCGACGACCTACGAAAACGTTTGCCCCAATTTGGTTCATAAATTTAGTCAAGACAAAAAATATTTTAGTTATATGGTAAAGATATTCGTTCCACTCAAAATCAATATTTTCGTCTTTTAAAAATTATATATGTATACGTATAATAAGTAGGTGTTCGATTTTTATTTCAAATTTACTTCGAATTATTTATTCGTTTTTTCATTAAATTTTTAACTATATTTGTCTTAAGGACACCAATTTAAGTTTTACGTTCGTCCAAACTTATGTTCATACACCTGTCATTTTCGATTGACGAAAATACCCTTTCACAAGATGTTAATAAAATATCAACAACCAAACCCATAATTAAAGGTAATTGTTAAATATTGGAGACATGTTTAAAAATTATTATGTTTTGAAATTCCACGTTTAATACATATAATTACGTTTTATACGCATAAGAAGGTTCAAGTATAAAAAACATGTCATCAAGGAAATAATCAAACCGTTTCATTTAAAAAGAGTGATGAAAAATTAAAACCTTTATGTATGGTCATTATAAACATATCAAGACATTATTTTATAATGAAATATGTATACAAAAATTATTCCTTTAGGGTTCATATGACGACAATTGTAGCTTAATAATCTTTTAATACATGCTTAAGATATTTAATTCATGTAAGTTTCCGAGTATGTGTTTCACTTACATTTTAAATTGCTATTATAAATATAATTCAATTATAGTCATTTACTATAGAGTCATAAAAACTTTTTATGACCAATATATGTATGTGCTTTAAAAAATCCATATTGAATATTACTTGCGTAAGCCTGAATGTAGTTTAAGTTAAAATAGATGGCATAAAGCAGGGCTATTAGTAAAATGACAGTAGAACACGCTATTGGATATATTGTTTAGGAATACAAACTTTACCTAAATCTGTTCAACATGATACCTATTTAATTCAGGCCGTTTTCCACCACACTCTCCCAACAACGATGATGATGATGATGTTGGGAAAATGCCCTTTAATTACCCATTTACCTTCGTTAAGCTTTTTGTTAGAGTTATGTAGTGCAAAATTTTAACTACATCATTTAGTAATTTTAACAAGGGCGGGACTTTTAAACTAAATGAAAAAATTACCATATAATAGGAGTGGCTTTAAAAAAATGAAAAAATACCGAAAAACCATTCAATTTTCGACAGATTCGGTTTCGGGTTTAATTCATTTAATGGAATTTCATGTACTATGATATTTAATCGCTTTGATACAATAGTGAAACATTTTTAATTTAAAATACGAACAAAGTGTATCAAGGTGTTAATATTAGTAATGTTCACGTTAGGAACAGAAAAAAAAGATGTAATTTCAAATCACAGAAATTCTTGAGAAGGAAGTCATGCGTAGCGTTGGATTAAAACGACTGTCGTTTGTTATTAGAGCTTTTCAAGGGTCCTAAAGAATTTTAATTTAGGGTTTTATCTGGTTCAATACATCCAGAATTAGGATAACGTATAGTGATCCAGCCACCATTACATATTTGAATAATTAAAATGTTTTTTACCCTTTTTTTGCTGACTATAAAACCCGTTCGATGTCGTTGATCGTTCAAATACTATAGTAAACTAATTTGCTGAAACATGTTCTGAAAAAATTATTAAATTATAGGTATCTAATTAATTTCGGTACACTTTTATTAAACGGTAATCTTTTTCGAGCAATAAGTTTTTCTTAAATTCAATTAGTAAAAAGGAATTGAATTCGGAGTAAGCAGCCACAGAATCCTTAATATTGAATTAAGTTTTCTTATATATATCTTGTAAAAGCACAAAAGTAATTCAATCCACTATACTACACATAGAATCAACCAGATAAGGTACCGATCAATTTCAAGAGTTTTCAACAAAGGTGACGTCTCATAGTTCAAACGCTTTGTATAAATTTTGTTAAAAGGGATAAATAAAGCGCCACGAAAATAATGTCAAACCAGTCAAGAATAATCGAAAATTTCGTGATTAAAATGGTTTATTTACAATCAAAATCACTACATTGCATATACATATAATACAAAAATCCAAATTATTACAAACTTTTCCTTCCACTATTTCAGGAAAGTATACATACAAATTTGGCACAAATAAAAACTTTTACTATTCATCTTATTTTTAAGAAAGACGTTGTAATTTTTTTGTTCATGATTATATTTTATACTCATGTAATTCTGATGTAAATATAAATTTAATACGTGCCAATATAATGTGTTATGCTCTATATGCAATTTATTATAAAGTATATTGCAACATTACATTTAAATAATCCATTGTGAATATTAAATGGATATTCGAAGAGTGCACCCAAAGTCCTACTAAAAGCTTTATATGCACATGCATATAAGATGAAATATAATTACTTTATATAGAAACCGCACATTGAAAATTGAGCAATTCTTATGCAATCTATATATACGTATATAAAATATTATAATGGGCAAAACACGAAATGAATTGCTTATTACATTTTAAAAAGAATGGAAATTTGATGCACAAAACATCCATTCAATTGAATATCTTAATAATGTTAAATGGTTTTTTAAATCGTCCAGTAAGTTTTTTCTTGCACAAGATAAAATTACCTCTCATTTTACAAAATACTGAATATTGAATCGTTTATAACGATTCGTGTTACGTTTCGGGACAATGATATTTTCGCGTGATGAAGATTATTCAAATCACTATAGCACAAGAAGATTCTAAAATGAATTAGGTTAGGGAAAAAAACGTCGATAGTTTAATGGAAATGCCATTATTTCTTTGTACAAGTTTTTCTGAATGTCAATTAGACCCCCAGGCCGACAAACACACCCTGTAACTAATACAAAAACGTGTATATTGTATTATTTGTATTCACGTAAAACTGAATTTGTTATTTTTTGAGGAACATATTTTTTAATTTGAACTTTGAAAGTTATAAAAGGAATTTATATTCCATTTTTATACTGTAGCAAGTTAATTAACACAACATTTACGTCAATGTTTATTTAAAAATGATTGGGACAATTTTTTTGAAAAATCAATATGAAAATTGTGTGGTGTTCGCAATATTACCACACGAATAATTAAAAATTACTTTTCCAACTTTTAGTCAGACGTGCCACATGTTCAACATGCTAATTACAACCTTTGTCTGCAGGGCTACATAACAATAAATGCAGATGCTTTTTATAAATTAATTGTTTTCTTTGGGGGAAGTTGAACATTTAAATTTATTCGATTATTTCCATAGCTACAAGTGTAGAAAGTTAATTTTTATGTTGAAATGAAAATTTTACCTAAGGTTTTTCATAAAGTGAAAGACACTGGCATATTATTCATAAACGATATCTTATTATAATATCTTCTATATTTGGACAAGACTTTCCAAACTTGATCATGATTTAGTTATTAATGTGATCAGTTGTTGTTTATTAAACAACAAACATACATATACGAGTATATTTAATAAAATGTATACATAATTTTGTGCGATAAGCATTTTTTGACTGTCTAGACACATCAATAATTTTAATAACGCATATAAATCATATAATATGTTCAATTTTTAATTTAAAATTAAATTAAATTTGAGTAGATTAAAGACATTTCTAAACAATAAAAGTACGTAATAAATCAGAACAATTTCAGACATTAATGCAAATTAACTATGAAGTTTTAATCAGTAAATTACTTCAATTTAGACAACATATTTCGTTGTAGTGATAAAAGCATTAAATTACCACTTGATAGAAAAAGTCTATAATATGTGAAAAGAAACAATAAACATGTAAATAGAAGACACTTCCATTGGTGCACCAACTATTGTGACCATATGCAAAGCAGTTACGCTCCTTTTCAGGTAAAATGAGCCATACATCTTGATGAAAACAATGGAAGATATAACTATATAAAGATAGTTTATAGCTTTCGATGCTAATTATCATAAAGTGATATAATTACATCGTAAGTATAGTTGAAACACCATTCAGTTGTCTAAAAGCTCGACCGCTTCGTATTGTCTAATAATAAATACGATGGCCTGCATATACATATAAAATATATCTAATATCCATTCGTATAAGCGACAAACCATGTTTAATACTTATACCTTTGTAAATTTAAGTTAGCAAACTATTAATAGTACAATAGTGGTGTTGTTACTATTGTTTGACTAACAAACTTACAACTACTATTCTATATATACATGATGTAAAATAAAATTGATCCTCGAGGTATTACTACTTAAAGTTTCACTAAAACGTGGTTAGATTAATACGATATTATAAACTATTATAAAAAAAGTATTTGCTTTCTCTTGTTTATAGATCAAAAATGAAATAGTATATGTATAGGGTGTTCCAGAATATTATTCCAGATATTTATTTTAAAAACAATTTAGGAAAGTTCGATTTATTGCCGACACGTGATCAGTTTTTAGCGTTTTTCTCAAAAACGACTCATGAAATCAAAAAATTTCAACAGACACAAAAGCTTCCTAATTGAATTTCCTATTAAATAAAACTTTTTAAATAATACATAAATATGATAAAATAGAAAGTTTCTGGGGATTGTTTTCACCCCATCATAAAAATGCAGTTAGGGCAAAATATTGAAGGAAAACCCTGAATTTTCAGAAATTTTATCAATCTGTAACACTTGAAAACCAGGATTAATCTGCTAAATTATTAGTACGTTGTTCTGGAACACTCTGTATAATACGTAAATAAATCGATGTTAAGTATTATCATTATCAAAAGCCTAGACACAAAGTTTACAAGAATTAAACGAAAAATGCTGTTAAAAAACACGTTCCTCAAACTAATTTAGATATAGAATAAGTTATATACTAGTAAGTTCTCTACACGCATTGGATCCGACCAAATACTGTCAAAATTCAATTTAAAACCCATTTAATTTTGGTGTTTGTTATCGCTGATAAACAAGCATTGTGGATTTAGAAAACGAAACAAAGATTTGAATAAAATTTCAAAACAATTAAAGGTAAGTAGTGTATATGAACTAAATCAATAGATAATACCCGTTCATATGAACGTACCGAACACATCATTAAGCATATATTTATAGTGTGATAAAAGTGCTTAAACACCCTGTGTATATAAATCATTGTAAAGTGTCTTATAGAAGTGTGTGTGTGAGACGTTCGGCATGTATATGTACGTCGACAAGATAACAAATAGTGCCTGTCTGATCGTTAGCTTGATCCAGTATCTAGTGATTAGAGACGACCAACATGAACACATCGTTAGATGCAATTATTGATGTTGAGTGTAGGTGTGAGCGCCTTCACTAAGGCCATTTCTTTGCATCTGCATGTGGGATGCAGAAATCCATTTGAATTCTCAAGATAAGCACACACTATTATTCAACACTTCTCCTCTCTTCTTAACATCACATGCATGACGACACTTTGTAGAAAATTTTTCAGCATTTTAAAGGTATATACACAGTATACACTGCGCAAATGATCAAGTTTAACAAGAAGTTGGATACTTAAACAACTCGAATATATAAGAAAATATGATAAACAAATCTGGTGATAATTTTCTCTTTTTTTTTTTGACTGAACGAATGAAATATATAAAAAGAATGTAGAGAAACTGAATTATTGTAAAAAGTTTCTTGCAAGACATTTACACCATTACATTTTACATGGTTTTCCACTTTTCTAGCATTTCCCACAACTACCAACTCGTGAAAAAATGATAAAGAAATATTTATTTTTTAGCTTTAACTGACATTAATAACAAAATACTGGTATGTACCTATAATCATTTACAAAAACCTTGTAATTTAACAATGTAAAATACCTATCATTTTAACTAAGTAGTAATTAAAAGTGTTCGTTAACAATTTATAACAAAATTAAATATTTACCATCATTAATTTGTCTTTATCTACAAGTCCTACCGTATAATTACAAGACAACACTAATTAAATACAAAATATTTTTAATTTTCATTAAGTACATATGAAATTAATGTAAATTTACAATTAATAAACTATAATAATGGGCAATAACAGGAACACTTGTAAATGTTATCACTCAGGATTGGAATATTAGTATTCTGCTATCTCCAGTCATGAACATGATTCAATTCACCAAATTGATGTTAATCCAGCCAATGTAACAATGACAATTCAGTACATAACATTATGCATTTCCCCGCAACTACCCGCCCCCTTGTAACATCAAAAAGCTAATTTCCTAGTTGTCATTCGCAACCTTCCACCAAACATTTCATTACAGCACAATTGCACTCTGGTTTAGGGTGACAGACGAAGACTGCATAAGCATATTTCTTTGATGAGGTTACACTTCGTTAGCAAAAGACAAAATTAAATGAGCGTACACAGAAAAATATGTCTTGCATCTCTTCCCTCGACATTATAATGTTATTAAGGTCGATTTTGTAAACATAAAATCCCTTGTTTAATCCCTTTGTTATTAGGGTATCGACAACAATAGGATCATGATGTAACCTTTCATTAAATTATTTACCATTATATTAAACGAAAGGAATTACATAAAAAAAGAAGAACAAAAAACACAAGAAATGGAAGAAAATGATATTATTATTCGGTACCCCGTATAAAACAATTCATAATAAAGTTTTGACAATTTTAATAGCACTTTAGAGGGAAAATAGTTTGGATAGTTTGTTGGATAGATTACATACACTGCCAAAATCCTTTCATCACTACTTTTATGCTATGACGACCTTAAAACTTTTCTGATTTGTTATTATGATAAAATCGAAATAGAAAAACGAAAATTAAACTGAAAATAATGGATTGTAGCTGGTAGCATTTCTGCTACTTTTATTACTTAGTAAAATAATATGTTTGCTCTTTTTTTTTTGGTATAATTATAGTTTAGCCATCAATTAGCATACAAGTTAGATATTTAAGAATTTATTTGACCTTAAATTATGTTATATTACAAAGCAGGTAACTAATTATATGTCAACGAAATCATATACGTTTTTTATGATAAAAATCTTTTGTGACTGTTGGTGTATAATTATTAACCATAAAAAATGTTATTGAATCAAACCTACGTTTGGACCTTAACAAATTATGAAATAACTCTATAGAATGTAAAGATTTTTTTGAATATCGGCTACAACGATCATAATAACCATCAAATACATTCGATTAACTGAAAAACATAAATAAATAACAATGGTAAGAGATTTGTGTTGTTTTCGAATTTAATGGACATTTTCCTGTTTTGATAAACTGCTTATTCTAAACCCATAAAACATTACCAAACACATAAAATC
>SSSI01008719.1:0-17737 GCA_004796505.1 Oryzaephilus surinamensis | reverse complement strand
AATTTTATAATAATTATGTATGATGGGAACAAGAAGAAGACACCAAGTCGCTATATGTAGTGTTTGTAGCTAATGTACAATTTTAATATGATAAGTTCTCCAAGTTTGCTATTTTGCTACACACACAACCCTTCGGCTATATTCATTACAAGTTCAGTTTCAGGATCAGCACGAAGCGAATTAATCGGGTCCGGTTTGAATTTACAATCGATCCTAATCTCAATACTATTATCATCGTGTTTGCGTGAATATCAAATGTTACATAGTCGTCTGTTGAATTGCTAAGCAGAAATCCCTTATTTACTACCGATAAAACTGTTACGGAAATACACATACCTTGCGCTAATTTTTTTCCAGCCCTTTTTTGACGTTGATTATACTCTGTTCAATTAATTTGAAAACTGCAAATTATGTTGTCGCTTTTGAATGGAATCTAATTTCAGAAATTAGTAATAAACAAATTTTTTGGCAGTCATTTGTGGTACTTAATTAACATTAAAATGAATCTGTGTTGTTTTTTATTTTGAATACATGTTGGCAATAAATTGTTAATTAACATGTAATTTTAGACAAACACGTATAAATATATATAACAAAGAATTAAATATATTACACACAGTTAAGTAGACCATGAATAATCTAGAAATTTTAATGGATTTCGTTATATTGTTTGGTACAAACAAATCTAATCTTACTAATGGAGGTAAATTTATTTGTTTTCACTTTTTCATGTGTCATTTCTATTATTTTCCTTTACACCTGATAAAATATACGAATTTATACACACAGCATAAATTTATATTAGATATTTTTCAAATGGAAGAGATTTTCCATTAAAAATAATAACTTACAATTAAATCATCTTCTATCCTATACCATAAATAAAGGCAACAATTTTAACGATGGCTAATTACAAAATAATTCACACATTCTAAGCAATAATGTTGTACGATCATTATTTATTTGAAAATAACAGAAAAGAATATGAATATGAAAAATGTTCATGTTTCTATTAAAGTACATTAGAAAAGATTTTATTTCTTTTTACCGCAAGTTCATTTTCTTATAGTTCATGGTAGTAATTACAAATACATGGTAGTATAACATAATTCTTTTGTTGGGTATGCATATAATAACATTTTGCAAGGCAGGGGCCCGCCTTCGCGTGTCTGCCTGCGTGTATAGCCACTATATACAGTCTTAGGGCTTACTAGCTTTCGCTCCGACAAAGACCAAAGGCCCTCAGGATGTTAAGAATCGCTTTCAGTATACACTGACTTACTGCTCTCACATACACTCAATTCACCACATCTATATATTACATAAAGGCCGTTTTGGTTGATGTATTATATGCACTAAATTTCCAATCGACAGTTTCAACTATAAATAATCGATTTCACTCTGTATATACATTGGCTGACTAGACAGGGTGTTGAATTTTTATTGCTTATTATCTCAATTAATGTTCAAGTTCATGTTTACTAGTTTCAATAAAGATGGAAGTTTTTAATAGCAGTTTTTCTTCTACACATACTCGTACATTTATATAAATTTAAATTGTTGCATATGAATAAATTTCCTGAGAATTTTTTTCTTGTCTGAATAGACATTTATATGATTGAAACATGAAAGGAAAGGTTTTATTACTATTGTATGGCAATAAAACTAATTGTATAATGTGAACTGGTTGTTGGTGTGATTGAAATATCAATTACAGTTACACCCAGTTTGAGGATTTTTTCTACAAAATATCCATTTACGTTTTACGGTTTAGGTGATTTATGTTAAATAAATTACAAAAGGCATATATACAATCGATGTGTAATAATATACATTTAAATTAATCCAGAAGCAACACAACGTTTTTTTTTGCCAACGAAGTTAATATAATTTTGTTCGTTGAAATTAATTCAAAAAGATGCAAGAGAATTGCTTGTCTACATTTTTACAATATAATATTTTAGCGTCTGTGACATTTTAAATTAAAACCGCATTCTTTGCAACTTAAAACTGAACAAGTTTTTGCAATGGCTGTGATGCATATACGTCTATATTATATTTTTCGAAAAGGATTTTATACATTTCATAATCAACTAACAATTATTATATTTAAGTGTATACATAGAGAAACATGTATATGTTTATTTTTATCGACCCACAACACAGCTGTAATAGAAAGCAATTACAGTAAATTAAATCTAGTCTTATACATCCAACAGTTAACAAAGAAACTTAGACTTGTCTTAACATTTCATTGTAATTACTTATAAACATTGCATGCTGCACTAGTTTGTAAACATTTGTAAGTAAACAATTATATGTTTACACCTCCATAATGTACATTTTACACAAAAAAATTTGTTCAATAACATAATAAATATATAAACGTGAAGAAAATTCCTCCCATACAATTGTATATTGCTTTTATCATATTGTTTTCGGTGCATTTATATGATAATTATTATTATAAGTGATATATTATTTTGCTGGTATAAATATTTTAAAATGATAACGTTTCGTATATGTATTGTATGATAATTGAAAATTTTATACGGCATTATTCACATCGTATAAGACTTTATTATAAAATGGAGGGAAGAACCAAATGCGAATAATATTTACTTAAATTTTACGGTTTATTAAATGTAGGTGTATTATTATGTCTTTATTTTTTTTTCGGTTTTTAATTGTACCGCCTGATTTGTTATGAAAGTACAAGGCCGACAAGTCTTCCTTAAGTCTACTTTTGCTATTTATTAACAAATTAAATTAAAACACGCTCCATCATTAATGAAAATTCAGTTGCATGTCTCATTATTAACTTATTATTTGCTCCAGATGTTTTATTCAATAAAATTTTACAAAACAATAATGTAATAATATACGAATAATATTTTTTGTGTTATTTTAAATGTATAATAAATACAATGATTAGTATTTAATTGAGGAAATAAAAAATTTAACATATCTTCACACTATACATATAGTTTTGTTGAATGTTGGTAAATATGTAATTGTCCTTATTATAAAAATAATTTATGTAAATGAATACTATCTAATTCTGTTGAGGATTTTTTTGTTGTAAATAATTATATACTGTATATTTATGAATGTACTTCGTTATTAAAAATATATTTGTACGTATATATTCTAACGGAATTTATTTTTATTGTTTACATTTTATTTCATGCATGTCCAGGTGGAATTTTGTGAAAATGTGAGTAATTCGTTATAAATATAAAATAATTCACGTTTAGAGAAAATAAAATAAAAAGTAATGTTTACAATATGAAAACAGTTATTGCTTTAATATTTGGAATTTTATTGGTTTTAAATTATAAACTAATAAATCGGGTTTAAACTAGTTTATTTTATCAGTTTAGGAAAAAATTGCATGCCTGTTCAACTTTTATCCAAAAATTTTTATTATTTTTGATAATAGAAGATAATATGTATCATTGAATTTCTAGATATATTGTAGAAATTGAAAGTGAATGGAATTTAGTACAAATTGCTCATTAATTATAATGTCGGAAATCGATAAAAATTGTAGCAAAACATATTTTATTAATTTCAAAAATGGTGTAAATTAATGGAAGCGATAAATATATGACATAGAAATAAAGTTGGAGACAAACCATAATAACGCCACACCTTCACGGCCTTGGTTAGATTAATCAGAAATACAATTTTTAATTGCTTTAAGCGGATATATCACTGTTTGCCATCATAATTAAGTTTTCTTACATAAATTTATTCATATTTTGCTCCAAATAGATGGTATTTATCGATAAAAATTATTACGTACAAATTTTTACTTTTCATCATCAGATTTTAAATAAATCTGTCTAAGACTATAAATTTTCTAAAAAGCTGCTCGCTATTTTAATCACTAACCAGATCAACTCGTATTTAGTTTAAATTATTGATAAAATCATGAAAGTAATAAATATTTGATCTCACTTTCTGGTTTTTATGTTTTACTTTCATTCCAGCACATTTTAAAATAATTGCCATAAAACTGATGCAGACACAGATGTGAAAATATAATAATAATAAGAGCATACTTTCGTTATATAATAATTCGATTTATTTCGTAAATAATTTCACATACACTTTACAGGTGGGTTTTTTGTTTATTTAGTTTTTTAACAATAAACGTCAATATAATCAGATAAAATTATGAGATGCACGAAACTTATAAAATATTATATTTTATAGTAAATCGTTAAACTTTCGCTCGTTAGTGAAAATTGCGGAACGAATTCTGATTAATTGAACGGTGTGTAATAAATCTATGTGAACAATTTTCAGACCATTTTTTTTTTCACCGATAAAACAAACATCTTTCACAGCATAATAAAAATTCGTGAATATTATAATAATTTTGCTATTATATTTAATCAGATAATTGCGGTATACAACAATTTTATAGTTTAATTTCGTTTATTTGAACAAATCAAAAAGACAGAGAAGATCTCGTATATACAGTGTGTCTCATATGTATGGGCATGCAACCAACTTTTTTTCAGGAAGAGAAAGATATTTTTCAGTTTATTTTTAGAATCAGTATAACATTCTTTATACAACTATATAAAAAAAGTTATTGTTACATAATAAAAATTTTAAGAAAAAATTTAGTATGATAACAAATGTGTGCAATTATTTATACAGTTGTATAAAGAGCGTTATGATGATTCTAAATACAAAATGAAAAATATCTATTTCTATTTGAAGTAAAAGTTGTTTGCCTTAATGGCGCTAAATTAGCAGCCAAATTAGTAAAAATCTAAAACTGGCAAAAAATAAGAAAAAATCTGCTGAATATTTTTTGTCTTTACCATTTTTCATTTAGAAGAACCATTCCAAAGTTCTAACCCATATTCCATACATTTACAAAACAAAACCCAGTTTTTTCTGGTAAAAATCAAGAAGTAACGCTATGATTTTTTTATGTGATTGTATAAACAAACACATAAATTGATTCTAAAATCATGATTCTAAAAACAAAATGAAAAATATTTATTTCTATGTGAAACAAAGGTTGGTTGCCCTAATGGCGTCTAATTAGCAAATATTAAAAATCTGAAACTAGCAAAGAATAAGAAAAAAATCTGCTGAATATTTTTTGCCTTTACCATTTTTCATTTAGGGGAAACATTTCAAAGTTCTAACCCACATTCTATACATTTACAAAACCCAGTTTTTCTGGTAAAAATCAAGGAGTAAGTAGTAACGCTATGATTTTTTTATGTGATTGTATAAACAAACACATACGAATTCCTTAACAGAAATAAAAAATCCATATCGATTGAAACATGCAGAAAAGTTCACCAAACAACTTGTACTGTTCCATTTTTCAATTAAATTAGCCGTTTAAAAAATATTTGCATTATTCCATACATATGAGCCACACTGTATACTAGTATTCAATGAATTTTAACTATCGTTTTTGAAACAAAGTGTTTGTGCCGTGGACGTGTAGGTATTTAAATTGAAAATAGTCGATTGTTACATATGAAGAGACGGGCTATTTGTGGTTGGACCGGTTAAAAGTTTGTGGTCGCATGTGCTCGACTTTCACTATTGTTATTTTATGCAGGATAAGGTCACAAAGCAATGGCATTATAACGAATTTGACCAGAATATTACCTATAGAGCAAAAGCAATAACTCTTTTTATTTTGTGTGACATTTAATGGGCATTTGATATTTTTTGTGTGTGTGTGAATATTACATTGTTGACAAGCGAAATATTTAAATTGAGACACGAATAAAAAAAAATTGGTTTTACTTTTACTGTAAAAGTATATTATTTGACATTCACATAATAGTCACAATTTATAAAACAACAACAAATGATCGTAAATGCTAAACAGAGAATGTTATTTATGGCTTTACTGTATTAAAAAATGAATTATTGGCTCTTTAGTGTCGTTTTTCATAATTTTTGATTTACGCCTGGACATTGAGTCTTGAATTTTAACGATATAGTGTGAGAAAAAGAGGGAAAACGTACAAAGAAATGATTCGATGGTGGAAAATGGCGAACGATATAATTGAAAATGATTATATGTGCCATATTGATGACTTCCCTTTCCTTTTCTATTCAATTTCGTCACTAGCTTATTGAAATCTTTTAGTTTGACATTTCCAAATTGACTTTTGATATGTTTTGATTTACATTTGGGACGAGAACAATGGCACAATAAAGGCGCACCTCTATATTCTATTTCTTCGTGACTTCGACCTGCTCTATAGATATATTTGCGACATCTTAAGGATGTGTATACAGACCGAGGTATTATAAAATGAGAAATTGAAATACAGATTATCTGTATCTTGATTAGAAATGCATTTAAAACGAAAATAAAATAATTACTTTATAAGTCTTTTGTTTCGTCTTTGATGTTTGTGAAGATGTTAAAAAATTTTATATACACATAAATAAATTTATTTTGAATATATCACAGGGTCCAAATGAATTCTGAGTATAATTTATTTGCAGCCCAAAAATAGCAGTAAAAATACACAAACTAACTATTATTTATGTCAGTTTAGACGAAATATATATTGGTGATAAAACTATCATGACATTAATTAATGTTACCTAATAACCCTATAAAGATATTATTACTGAACGTTAAATTTAATTTATAATAACATAAAATTTTTACTTCCGTTTTTGATTACCTGATGTTTCGCATTTATAGATATTTATATTTCGTTGTAAAAGTTTTAAATTATTATTTTATTAATAACTGCCAACGAGAAATTGTTTTTAAAGAAAATTTTAAACAACTTTTCAACTTTTCATAATAGTTTCGTAGTTTTCCAAAGATGGTCCTTAAGAACTCAACAAAAGCGTAAATATAGATAAAAATCATAAAACTATAATGTTGTAATTATTTTCTCATGAACTAGTTTTTAATTAGTATAATAAGCGAAAAAATACATTACTAATGAAACAATTTTTGATGAAACATGTTAGATAAGATGAATTTATTTATCTAGTTAGAAATGCAAAATGCAGGTGTTATATATACATATATGCATAAAAATATGCACATTTCGAGTAAATTAAAATAAGATTGTTATATTTAAGACTGTACTAATTATTGTTCGTACAATGAAATCATAATAAAAGCTAAATTCACAAAGGTGTACACAAATAAAGGTTTGCATTATACATTTATATAGCAATAATAACAATAATAATCGTGAGGAAGTTGTCCTTTTCTCATTGTTGTTGATAGTTATCGAAATGTACCATTACAAATTACATTTTCACTCTCTTCAAGGCACATACTTTACAACAATATTATTGTATTAGCATTAATAAAGTGTTTTTAATTGTACCAACATATTACAATACTTACAATTAGTGTAAATATTATTTTGTTATTTGATCTCGATAAAAATCTATCCTTTCGGCCAGAATAATACGTATTTCTGAATGACAATCATTTATTTTAATTCAAGGTAATACTAATAATCCATTAAGAATTTTACTAGGTAAAAATTGACAGTTTTTTTTAATATCTATTAAAATGTAGAGAAAGTAACGGTATGGAGATTATTATCAATACAATGAAATGCATACTAATTACAAGATAATATAATTTATTAAAATATTATAGCAAACAATTATTAAATATATTCTAATATTATGCAAACTGGTTGGATTTGTATGCGGAATATCAATGTTAACTTGTAGAAACCGAACCAGAAACCAATATATAGTTTATTGTAATAAATGTCAACTGAACAAATAAGTTATGATAGTGTGTAGCACAGTTGTTGGTTATTATTATTAAAACTATGAGAGAGAAACAAGTTTTTTTTTGTATACAAGAATCAATTTTCTGAAAACGGTTTTGCGGTTTTTCACCAGTAGATAAAAATGATGACAGGAAAATTGATCGTATCTCTTTTTTCTCCACTTCGGATACGAAAAACGATTTTTGGGAAATGTTAACAGATTTCAGGTTGATTAAGAAATGATTTAGTGTTAGTGTTAATTAACACTGTAAGTGCAATACAGGATTATGTGCACTAATCTAAATACATTTAGCTTACATTAAGTAAATATTATCAGTCTGTTATGTTACACAGTTACATATTCATATAGATTATATGCAGTACATCATAGTTGTTGTAAATTCGTAATTCACGTTGTTGAATGATAACTAATAAATTTTTAAACTGTTTATACTTTTACGTAAAGATTCTTCTTCTAATGCGCACTTTTTGTATTTCCCTCAGGTGAAATAAATACTTTTCGTATGTTAGAATCCAAGATGAGAGCATCGAATTTTTGTGGTTAACCATAATTTTGTGAACATGTAATTATCATCAAGGGAAATAAAATGTGAACATGAATTAAACGTACTTCTATAAAAGAAACATTTTTTATGCAATACAAACATATTTATTAAGATTGTTAAGAAACATTTCAATTGGAATTGTATTCGCAATTTGCTATATATGAAAGGATTAATTGAAAATGCAATCACATTGGCCTTAAGAGCTCATCAATAATCATTAACACTACAATTATTCAACTTATATGTATGTTATAATTATAATTCTGTTATTGTGTGGAATTATTGATGTGGAAATCGGGTCCCCATACAATAATAACACTTCTACAACAAAACACGGCCTTTTCAAATACATACCAATAATAATAATAATATCAAATGTGTATCTGTTTAAAAATATTACATCGTCATTATGGACACATTTAAACAACAATAGTTTGTAAAATGCAATTGTATATTTTGTGGGTAGAGTGTGTATATTTGTACATAGAAAAGGCATTTCGAAGTGTTTCACAATTTTCATTATTAATCTGTCATTATTGTTCTGGTATTCAAGGGACAATAATATAAACACCACTTATTATTATTATCGAAATGTGGTGCGCTTTGACTCTCCTTAAAGCCGCTGGGCTTCACTTTCACGACTTGTAATATATAGTGAATACACGACAACAAAAAACATATATATAACCTAATTTTTGAAAACGAAACCCGCATTTTTTGATAGTTACTTTCAAACAGGTTGATCGTATTTTTATTTTAAAAAAATGTATACATGTCTGTCCGCTTTATTGCACAAATCATTAGATTTTATATTACCAACATTTCATAATATCGCATTTATCAATAAAGTATTATACGTATACGTAATTAAATATTAAAAAATGGTGCAACATTTTTTATTGTGCTACAACAAATCATAATAATTTATAGAAATTTTGTTAATGAACCAAATTTTTCATATAAAAGTCATTTTTTATTAAATGGCTTAAAGCACTTTTCATACAATTATAAATAGTTTCTTTATGGTTAAATGTTTCGCAAAACATAAGGAAAATTAATAATAATTAATAAACGCTATACACAATTATTCATTAATAATCAATATAACAAATTTTGACATGTTAATTATTTTTTCAATAATTAATTACAAACAAAAAATTATAAAACTGTGACAAATTATTACTATAAAGTTTCACTAGCTATTTATAATTTCGTTTTTATATAACAACCTTTAATCAAATGTAAAGGTTAATTAGTTCTATTTTTACATGCAAACTTATTATGCAAAATTGACTTTTTCGATTTAGACAAACAGATAAGAACTTTATTTTAAAACACACCAAACTTTACATACAATCAGCGTATTCTTTTCCTTTTATTATAATTTTAATTCATGAATGGTTTTTTCGAGTTTTTTAATCACTGATCTAGATTCCAACGTAATCGGACACTTAACTGCAGTTTAAATGATCGTTTTATGATTAGAGTAACAAGCACACAACGGGATGTTTCATCAAGATGAAAAGATTTGATTAATTGGTTAGGGTGTGTATGTGGCTGACGGAAACTAACCTGAAGTTCATTAAATGTTTTACACTTCTTTGAATACCACATACATGTATATATGCAAAATTATATAAATGGGAATAAGATTTTTACTACAATCATACCAATTAAGCTCTCCCGATGAAATAGTACAAATTAAATCCAGTTACAAAACTAGCAATTACGTAAATACTAAAATATGACAAGGAAGTTGATGTCGTAAACAAAATATCTTATAGATATGTTATTTATATTTAGAAAATCAATAGATATAGCTTAAAACATATATATTATAAATGGTACTTTATTGATATTATATAGCAATCATATTAAGTAATTTTGTATAATTTTCTATGGTAAATAAATATGTACAGTTGTGCATTAGTCATAGCGAAATAATAATGCAATTATATTATCACAAAGTCACAAGTTGTAGGGAAAAGGTGGACAAAGTTCGCATATAGGTACGATACAAATTTAAATTCATTAATTGTTTTACACAACCACCCAATACGTTAGTTAGCCATCATTTAAATGAAAATTAATAACATTGAATCACTAATTACCGGTTATTGTTACTGTTAAATGAATTGTTGTATAAATGTTGCCAACAATAACATTACAAACAAGATGAATGGTAGATTGGAATAGTGTTCCATCGGCCAAGTGCTTAATGAAGTGCATTAATCTTAAATCGTGTGTCAATTAAACTTGTATTGCTATAATAAAATTTCTGTAATTCCACTAATAGTTTTCTCTGGAAGATATTATAAACGCTTTAAATGTTAATATAAGAAAGAAGATATGTGTTACATCTTCTCATAATGGAATATTAGATGGGAAAGTATCTAACAATATGAGCTAATTAGAAATATTGCTATCTTGAAATTTTTCAATTTTCTATTCACGTGATTGGAAAGTTGCGCATTTGTTTACTAAATGAAATTTTACAATTAAGCCAATTACGTACTTATTTTTTTATTTGGCAAAGTACATCCTATTTATTTAAATTGAAAAAAAAGTACAGCAAGAACTGAAAATGTGTTTATTAAGTAAATTAATGGAATAATAGTGTTGTAAAAAACAAAGTGAACACGACTTTCATTACATAAGCCACCATTAACACCTTTAAATGTAATTCAATTACTTGAACTGGCACCTGTACATCTTCTTGAAGCTGCTGAAACGGTCTCAGTGGCGTGCAAACTATTTTGAATTCCGTCAAGTGTAAACAATACTCTTCTTATTGTTTCAAATTGCATTAACACTCATGATAACATTGTTATTGTTTGTGCATTGAGTGCATCTTGGAAAAAATAACATTATAGAAAATTTTACGCACGCTTTCATTTCCAGAAAAATCCTCATTCTCATGTATATGGTTTTATATTTCCGTTCAAAATAATGTAAATTAACGCATAATAATTTTCGTCCAGTTAAAAGATTTTATTACTGCCAATTGAATGTTGTTAATAATTTTAAATTCAATGTAAATTCGTTATAACGATGCGAGCTTTTAAAATAGTATACGTGATTAATGTTTATTTAATTTTATGGTACATGTTAAGAAAAATAAAAAGATAATTATCGTGAATTAATTTAAATGTTGTAACTAAGTACAAATGACATATAGGATCATTAAGTCTATGGGCAGGTTACATTAAATAAATTGGCCTTTTTGACTTGACCACCATTTAAAGAGTTGTTATGCTTTTTCTTACATAAACAGGTGCATCAACAATAAGATGAAAAACAATTCAAAATGGATTACATTCAAATTGTATTACGTTTTTTTCGCTGCTTTTTCTCCAGCTTCTTATTCTAAATGAATCGAAAGAAAAACGTATAACCTACAATTAATTATAACTTTGTCTCAAGGTTTCTCTCGACCACACAAACAATTATTTTTTTTATTCAAGGAATTAATTAAAACAAATTAAATTTAAAATAGTTAAATAGTTTGTATGGGTTGAAGAAGGTAGATTAGCAACTAGTCGATGGGATTACCTGATCCAACAATTATTTTAATTTACTTTTTTTTTTGAATTCATCATCAACGTTTATAAAAGCTTTTGATTTATGTGGAATGTATATATAATATGATTTTAGTGGTTTTCAGAGGCGCACCAACTAAAACCCCAAACTAGGTATTTATTTATACCGTAATACAACATTTAATTGTATTTTGAGTATGCATGTATGAACATTAAACAAATTGCCTTTTACGAAATTATAACCAACATACAGTATACAAGTTTACTCTAAACATACACATAATATGATGGTGTTTGAATTATGTATTGTTTACAGTTTTCGTATTGTTTAGATTTCTGACGAGTTGCTCATGGTTGAAAATTTACTTTCTTGGCGGAAACTAGACATTATTAATAATATGCGGTTCGTTTAATCTAATGCCCCTTTTAAATTGTTGCAAATATATCATGTCGAAAAACTATGCAAACATTTTTTCGCTCAATCCTTAAATGGATGAGTAATAAAATAAAGGCACACTATTAATAATTACAAAATTATTAATGTGGAAATATAACTGACCTTCCAAAATTCTTGGAACAACAATCTAAATTGGTCAGATCAAAACGGATTCTTAATTTACATTTAAATTAGAATACATCATTTTTGTTTGTTTTGGTTTTGTTTATAACATCAAATAATTTAGATTTAAAACAATGAATTAATTTATCTATATTATGTTATGGTTTAGGATATGTTCTTTTTAAACAGTTTGGAAAATGAAATTCCTTCATTAGAATTAAAATTTTCAAACAAAACAACAAAGTTACAGAACTCAAAATGTGTTTTTGCATCGTTGTACTTATTGTGTTTTAATCGTGAATTCTTTTTGGATTCAACGAAGCGCAAGAATAATTTCATAGTCTGAGATGACAGCCATGCCTTAAGGACATGCACTGTCCGCTTTAATAAAAGGCATACGTGCTATGACTGCATAATTAGACTTCTATTTCAAATGTGTTTTCGTTTTGTGTTATTCTTTTTTACGTTTTGTTTCACCACTTTGCACTCTCTCCTATTTCGTATTGTTCTAAATAGGGGAATATGATTTTATTTTAAAATGAAAACGAAAAACCACAACTTGAATAAATATGCAACACAACACAGCCAAATTACGTCTTAATTTTATTTTGATCTAAATAAATGTACTGTAGTATAGTAAGTATCTTGGCACTAAAGAGGATTATTAAAGATATCAGTGAATTTGGAAAACGATTCAGTATTTAATGTTCCACTCATGGAACATAACGTATTATATTAGCATATAACGAGCGAATAGAATAACCAATTTTAATTATCTGCTGAAACATAAACAATGACACAAGTGATGCAAAATGAAAACGTTATTCACGGTCCAGTGTGTAGTATAGTAATATAATGACAATGTCGGATGTCGGTACAATATGTCTACAATATTGCATCCTCTCATTCCTTGAGTACAATACATTCATCTAGTATTGTTTAGCGTACATTCTACCACTTAACGACTCTCTCTCACTGCTTGCATGTGCTGCTGCTGATGCTGCTGCTGTTGTTGCTATAAATGCACAAGTGCCAATATACAAGCGGTGGACACGTGTCCTTATTGTCTGTTAAACGCAACCTCATTGTCACAATTTTGCATATTGCATATGAAACGTGAAATTAGAGAACGAACGAATGACAAAAAAAAGATATCCCTATACAGATAGATAGAATCGGCACAATTTAATATTCCACACACAAAGTATGTATGCATAGAGCAAATTTAATGCTCTAATTGTGATTGCACAACGCCCTTATCGCAATAGCATAAAGTAGTAATTTGTGCTGATACGGCAATAGTATTATAAAATTTTTCTGGTGCATACAGTGTCATACTTGATGGGTCCATTTTTTTTGCCAAAGAATGGGGTTACTAAATGAAGGCAAAACTTTTTAATGTTTTTTCATTTCAGTTTAATTGTGTGGATAAATTTAAACACAACACTTTGTATGCAACATACACTCTATACAAAACCAACATTATTCTAAAAACATTTTAACCATTGTTGAATTTCGGTTGTTAAAATCCTCTGTACGTATATAAGAACTTAAATTATATAATCAGTTTCAGGGTATATAGTTTGTAAAACCGAAAATGTCTATGTTGTTTGAAAATAGAACAATATGCAATATTTTTTTGTGTACCAATCTTTGTATACAGTTATTTTCGACTGCGTGGAAAAACGTTAATTCTTAATTAAAGTTTTAGAAAGTGTCGACGTTGTTGGAATGTTTCAGAAATTGCTTTAAATAACGAAAGTGTAAGCATTTTGTCGGGGTTTTATAGCCGGAGGCATTTAATTTAAAATTATATTAGCATTCATTGGACGACTTGAAAGTTATAAGAAACGGCCAAGTATGGCTATGTGCGATAACAATAATTTTACTTTACCAATTGTTTCTTTATAATTAAAACATACATTTAAGAATTTGAAAATGGGAAAACCGAAAATCTATATACTTAGTAAATTTGCAACAAACACATACCTACATATACGTTATTATTATATTTACATAAAATCTTTTCATCAAATTGCTTCTCTATAGCTAAAAATAATCTGAAAATATTTACTGACTGGTAAATTATGATTTTCACTTCATTTCATTTTAAAATTAGAAACATAAATTCCTCCCCTTTCCAACCTAATAATGTTCACGTCAAAATTTTCTTAAAACTCCTTAGTAAATAATTGGATAATTACATTTTCCATTTAACAGTCAACTTATTAAGTTGATAAATTTCAAAGTTTATGCACTATTCTACAATAATAGACGTCTTTTAATAAATTGATTCAATGATAATGACGACATATTTTAAATGTCAGAAAAATGGCTTTCACCATAGCTACTATTATTATATGTAGGGAAAAAAACACTTTATATGCTTGTGTCAACAATAACTTGAAGAAGAAAAAAATATAAATTATGAAACTAGTTGAAAAACCTTTGCAATATTGTAGGTATACTATATAGGTATAAAATAAGCGAAGTTTTGCGACCAACTTTAGATAAGGGTGTTGGGGTTTTTGGTGAATTCGATCTTTCACTTCTTATCAAAGCCACAGGCGACAGCAAGGAAATAAAATGGAAAAATTGCTTTGGAAATACTCTTTTTCTACTTTATATTTTACGTATTAATCGATCCAATATAAATTACTATTTTATGTACTATACTCGGACTATTTTTACAATTTTATTGTACTCCTTGACATAAAATATTGCAATTGTGAAAAATATTTGACTCTTCTTCTGTCTTTCGTTATTAATTATACAAACGGAACAGTAAAACATACAAAAGTATAATGGTTTGTTGACTAGAGATTATTCATAACCACGAACTTATTTAATTTTAAATTTTCTAATTTATGACTAAGAAAGAACAATGGTTTGAGGATTTCAAGTTGAGTTGTATCTGCAATGTAACCAATAAATACTGTCTGTGGGACAGGGCCCCATTAACTGGGTTATTAGCATGATTGGACAAAACAGAACAGTTAAGAGAAAATACACAACAATCTGTATGGTCGCGATTAAATAAGCTAGGTTCGATTAAC
This sequence comes from Oryzaephilus surinamensis, assembly GCA_004796505.1. Taxonomy (NCBI): domain Eukaryota; kingdom Metazoa; phylum Arthropoda; class Insecta; order Coleoptera; family Silvanidae; genus Oryzaephilus; species Oryzaephilus surinamensis. Next base: position 2,257 of record SSSI01008719.1, on the reverse strand, counting down.
AATCAACTCATGCATCATCATCATCATCATTATGATCATCATCGTCATACACACGTTTTATGTTTGTGGTGCATCCACATCTCATGACATTCTGACTGGAACATAGTATTGATATTTGACCATATATTCACAGTGAAAACGTAATGACATCTATTGTGCTCTAACATTATATCAAAACTGGCCATCATAAATGTCAGTCACGGGTTTGGTATGGTTTTGATGTGGTTTTTGGGCTGATGGCCCCCCTGGAACCATCGGCAACTTCTCCTAATTATTACTCTTTATTAGTACAACTGACCTCCATATAAAATGGATGTTAATTGTCCATATCGAAAATTGCTATTAATCAAATTATGACCTATTGATAGACGAGTGTTGAAAAATATAATTTATTTTATTTCATCTTTAATTTTCTATATATATCGTGTAATAAAAAAAATTACATCACACATCATATATCATTTGTTCAAATCAAAATTATACCTATAAAACCAATTTACTTTTCATAATAAATTAATTGAAAATGTTTGTAATTAAATTATAAAATAAATAGAATACTACCACCTAATACAAAATTAATAATATATGCAGAAAAGTATTTAAAATAAATTATTGGCAAATATTTATTTCAATTTAATATATTCTCATAAAATAGAATGTGTATAACAAATTAGTTAAACAAATAAATGCATTTAGCTGATGAAAATTGAAACTTTCATAAATGAAAATGAAGCTCTGGGGCAGTATTGTGATATGGTTTGTTTTTAGAATTTGGTATGTAAATTTCAGAGTTTAAATTTAACCCGCAGCAGTTTGGGTTACTTTACATCACATTACTAGCAGATTATGTAATCCATTTCAGTGTACCAGTGAGTTAAAATAAATACCTTACTGCAATTTTCTGTCATAATTAAATTTCATAATGCAACATGTGATGATGTTATTAAAAGTGGCAAGGGTTTAATTTGCAAATTTCCTTCAAAAAGTGCGTAAACAATTTTTTCAGTGAAAATCACTATATTGCATCTATTATCAGATATGATAGCATTGTGAATACAATTTATGCAAAATAACGTGGTGAGAAGGGATGCACTTTAATCAAAACAATTTTTCGCAAAGAATAAATCAACTGTAACGGCCAAAAACATAACTCAATTGTGGCACCTAAAATTGCAACCGCTGTTCTATTTAATAGTTATTTCAACAGTACACTAAATCAACTCAAGTTTTCATGCATATCTTCTGTGTTTTTTTACCTTATATCGAGATTATAACAGAGATCTTAATTAACTCGATAATTTATTACAAGAGTTTAATTTGAATTACTTGTAGGTGAATACGTATATAGTGTTGAATTGTGTTTTAATTTTCTGTTTACTTTAAACAATATAAAGTTAAAAAGTAACTGTTTTCTTTATTAAACACGAAACCATAAATCAGTCGTATAACTTTTGAAATATTTTTTTGCGATATTAAATTTATATATTTAAAGCGCTTTACCACATCAGAAGCAAAGGGCTTTTCTCTTATACAAGAAAAAAAATATGAGAAATATACGTGTAATGCGGAAAATTCAAAATGTGAATATTTTAAGCTGGTGACACAATGACGTGACTAAAAGTACAGTAAATTTAATTAACTGGGATTGTAAAAAATAAATCTCCCCTTAATAGTAATAAATTGAATGAATACAAACATATATATATATATGTATATATATAGTATATAGAGAGGATGCTTAATGTATTATTGTGTGAATATTATAGAAGTTGAATAGGATGCTACCCAGTTATGGTAATGAATTTCATATTAAACGTAATTATTGTTGATGAAGTTCAACATAAGCCCACAGTCAACTGATGTAATTATTGGTATGCAACTGCAAATTGCCTCCATGTCAATAGAAGATCCCTTCTAATTGCATTCAGAATCCCTCAATAATTCCGACAGACACACCAGCATATTCACAGAAAAGACATATATAACATTGCCAATTTAAATGCAACAATAAAAACTTGATTACCTACTCACTTTGAAAAGTGTATTTCGTAAAACCGGATTAAAGAGGCACAACAAAAAAACGTCTCCACAACAACTATATATCTTGCATATAATTGACAAGTAAACTTAAAACATGTACAAAATATAAATTAATCACTGATTTACCACTTTAGTTTGTATTATTTGCGGTCTGTTGTGTATATAATTTGTCAGATTCTTGGCACCGAATCTAACCATATATACATATACATATATA
>SSSI01008718.1:0-16645 GCA_004796505.1 Oryzaephilus surinamensis | reverse complement strand
TTAATATTCATGTACTCGTATGTATATACGATATTATTGTGTTGTTGAAAATTAAAAGATTTATTACTATACTTGTTTTGAAAATGAAGTTATAATAGTGTAGTTGAAGTTTAAAACCAACATTCTATCAACGGATATTTGCGGTTTTAATATTCTAGCACCGTAACACGTGCTCGTTTCACACATTCTATTCATTATAGTGAGTAGAAGATAAGTTTTAAGGATTTAATTATTTAGAATTTCATTTAATTGTTATTTTTGTATTAAGAGCATGTATTGTAAAATCCTTTGTTCATGCTCTAAATTCAGGTAACGTTTTTTGAAAATCGTTTTATAATTCTTGGATTTCTTGGAAAGCTAAAGCTTTGAAAAATTAATAGTAGGATTAGTTTCAAAAATCAAGTTAACATGCTGGTTGCTATATTAACAATTGTTTGACGAAATATGGCCGTAAAAGTCATAGATAATAACTTGATTTTACAAAAACATAAAATTATACCCACCAGCTTTGTTTCTACATGATAATGGAAAATAGAAGAAAAAAGTAGTTTAATTCAGTAACCCCCAATTGCAGAAAAATATAACACGGTGTTAAATTTTAACACGGTGTTAAATCACCGAATTCTTGAATCTGATTGGTCAAAATGGTGGATTAAATATTTAACACCGTGCTAAAATTTAATCCACTTTTCTGCAATTGAGGGTAAATGTTTGCATAGAAAAACAACCCCTCTGTGTAATATTGTAGACAAATGCAAAATCAATATTGTTCAACTGAAATGTGCCATCAGGTTTGCAATTTAATTTAATTAATTCATATTTCATTATCCACGTTTAATAAATATGTATTATAAATATATAATGATGAATAAAAATATTTGCGTTTACATGAAATGAAACAAATTATTTTGATATTAAGTTGTCTTGTCAAGACTTTGACATTAGAGAAGAAAATACAGAAAATGTTTCGTTATCGTCGTCTTGAGGAAAAGTTTTCCAGTTCGGTAAAACGAGTCTTGTATAACACGATTGACGCCGTCATGAATAAGTTAAGCAACTACGGAAACGGGTATGCATTTTTCAGTTTGTGGTTTAGAAAGTAGCGCTTGGGGAGATTTTACGGAAGTTACAAGTTAAATATCGTTTATGGGCCTGTAATAGCCCATTTAAGTGGGCACTTACACATGTATATACATATACATATATAATATCAAATGTTCGCAAATTTTCCGGATTCCATTTGATTTTTTATTATTGCTATACTGGATAATTTAAATTTGTTCCAAAGAAATGTGTTATATACAGAAAATTCATACTAACCATATGCTCAATAAAATTTCTACGTCAATTGTATAATGAGACTTTTATACAAATAATACGAATGTTGAATATCTTGGTTTGTAACTTAATTTAAATGTGAATTATTCGACAGTTCAACAATTATACATTTTTGTCTGGTAAATATTATTGCAAAAATAGTATTTAAATAATAAACAGACACTCTCGATTATTATTTAATCGGTTCAAATTTATCAATAAAAAAATATTTTAAAAACACATAATGTCGCTCTAATTATAACACTATTATTATGATATGCAGAATACATAACATAATAGTATTTGCTTATAATATACATTGTGATTTTTGTTTTAATTAATTATAATTAGTCATTATCTATATCCAACAAAGGATTCCATAACCCCGACAAAAGCAATTTCATTTATGTATAATAATTAATTGACCACCCATAAACACAGTTCGTTAAGTATAATTTGTAACAGTAAACAATTTAATTAAAATATTTATATACAAGTAAGGTTTTATTTATTAGTAATAAAAAAATAGAACCTGTAACATTTTTCAATGGTTATAATTATAGAAGAAAAAAAAATGATACAACAAATATATTAATACAATTTTTACACAAATAAAGTAGAAAAGATAAATATTTGTTCATATGTATAGAAAAAGACCAATAACACGTAACGTGATACTTATTTTGACATAAAAACAATAATGTATCAATGAGCAAGTTGCCTTTTATTCACTAAATATAGAATAATATATGGAGGTATAATACGTTATATTAATTTTATAACGATAATTATCGTTATAAGTAGTTAAATTCTTAATTAATATTCTTTTTCACTTTTTTAATGACTATTTTTAACAATTGTATACTATTTACCATTCACCTAACATTGACTGAATTAGTGAGTAAAATGAATAAAAAATAATTCAATCCAATTGAATGAATTTTCAACTTCATTCATGAAAATTGTATTAAAAGTTTTATTTTAATTTGTTACGTTTTTAAAAAGTTCATCATAATAGATTTGCAATATTTTAATAAATTTGTTTACTTACAAGTACGAGTACATTTATATTTTTTTAAAGTTTTTTAATTCTTGAAAACTTTTTTCATTTGGAATACATTTTTTCGTCCATTGAATTTTGGAGGCGGTATATACAAGCCGATGCTAACTTGAATATAAACGACATAATTAACGTTCCACTCAGAATATTCGCTTCCATTGATTATTATCTGCGATTGCGAGCGTTTCTCAATTTTCTCTTGTCATAGTCGTCCATCATTTCCGCATATATCTTCAGATGACAGACCCCCACATCTTTTGTATATAAAAAATTTTCTGTGATCCATTTTTTAATTATAACTGAAATGTCTTGTTTACATGTATTTATATTCGTTTGTAGGGTATACGCATGAAATTGTAACTGTCACCATTTGTTTTTGTCTTGTATAACAAATCTAAAATTAAAAATACGTACATACATACATATGTATATGTATATGTACAGTTTTGGTTGCATTGATGGAATATTGGCTCAGCTTCGAGAGTGTGCCTAATATTAGCCACCCTTTCACGACGTAACAAATGGAAAAAAGATGTTTTTTGGGAATGGAAGAGCGAAAATAGAACAATGCAGAGAAATATATGAAATATTTCCATATCAATAAGAAAGAAAGAAGTGTTTCATATATACCTACAAATGAAAAAGGCATTTAATAATTCAATGATATGTTGACGAAATGCAAATTGAAATACAGTACAATGTTAAACACCTAAATATCTCTTTAAATCTGTTTTCCAACTTTCAAAATTTAAATTGCTAATTCACAGTAGCAGAGCTTATATACAGGTTTTTTTTTAGGCAACTTTTTACGGTATGATGAATATATGAACATAACTTGTGTGTTATTTCTTTATCCTTTCTACTATATTTCTTATATATTTAAATTTATTCCATGTTTATCAGGTTATCATATTGACAGCTCCTAATTCATTTTAGACATTTTAAATCGTAGAAAAATGCGAACACATTATACAAAAGTCCGTTTTTTATTTTTTTGCTTATTATCGCAAAATCTAATAATATGTATAAAAAGAAAAACTGCTGGAAAAACACTTCACTTTACCTATATTTACAAAAGCCTGGATTTAATGAAATTGTGTGTTGACTTTAGAAAAAGAATTGTTTATTCTAAACTTACAACAACAATATATAGAGAAAGAAAAGGATAAACTTATTTCTTCCTAACAATTAACTAATTAATTTGAAGAAAGGGACATCGTTGGTTTTGTAAAATCGTAAAAGTCATCATAAAACTAGTTTAAAGTGAATGTTTTACGTAAAACTTTATATTTTACGGTAGTTGATTTTGATTAAAACTGACTGAGGCACAAGAATACCTTTAAAACTTTTGGCCAACACTTGATTTTGTTATATTATTTAAGACATACCGGTTAATTTAAACGTAAACTTATTAAAACAAAACTAATTGAATGTGGCAGGTCTTACCAATGTCATACTAAACACTTGCCCAAATAAATTTGTATCATATTATACACGTTGCCTTTCATTTTATAAATAATAATATTATAATACTAAGAATAAGTGTATTTAATTTGTTTTGTCACATTTCATTTTACAAAAGAATGACTTGGAACAATGGCAAAAATAAGTTCTAATTAAAGCTGTATCACGTTTCTACCATTATGGTAAATTTAATTTAGCGTATGAAACAATATAGAAAAGTTTATTAGTTATTGGAAAAACGTGAGAAAAATGTTTAAGGTTATATTAGTAATGCCATTGTATTAATAATTCTATTTTAAACTTGCATTCAGAATTTATTGTTTTTCGGAGTTGCATGCAATGTTATTAATTATGCAGAAATCGTTTTTTGTCCTATAAAATATCTGTGTATACATTGTATAAAATGTCGTTTTGTTTAACTTATAGATAAAAAGTGATATTTTGGCAAATACACCCTCTGGAACATTTCCAGTAAAACTCCATAAAAAAAACGACAATAAACTCCCAATAAAAGAGTTGCACAAATTCATACATATATAATTTATTGTTGTATATTTTATGTCTGTTTTGATGCAATAAAAAAAAAAATATGTAGATAAGTACATCTCATTTATCACAACAAAAAATTGTGTTAAATATATCTAAATATGCATTTAACCAAAATGTTGAATACTATAATTAGATGTAAATGAAATGATATTTAACACTTTAAATAAATTATCACACATATGTAAATAACTATCCTTGAACAGGATTTTTTCGAATTTATATCGGATTATTATATAGTTAATAGATACATACATATATACCTACATTTCATGCAAAAAGTATATATTTTTTGTGTATTGAATAGAGTAGAAAACGTCGACATGGGGGCTCGACCTGACCTCTTTGGCCCGATGCCAGTCCAATAAATATCACGTGATAATCGACATTCCCTCTGTCGTCGTCCGTAGGACGTCATCACACTGGATAGCGGCGTCACTGGTACCCTCTGGTGTGTCGGTTGTGACGCGAACACCCACTATATACCTACTTCCTGAATTGATGTACACTTTTTAACGATTCAAATCATTATTAATAAGCTTCTCGCATAAATGCACTCCTTTTGCACCAATTTACATGTAAATGTTTCGTTTTTTTATTCAAATAAATAATGTTTATATACATAGCTTTCTGCATTTAAATGTTAAATTTTACCGGTTGGATTCACTAATTAAGGTGATTTATGAAAAAGTCGACAATTTCTGGTGCAGTTTTATATATCATTAGTAGTAATGCAGTTTTTCGGTTAAATTTATACCCAACTTTGGTTTCAACGCGAAAGCGTCATTTTAATGTGAGTTTTGGAAAAGTTTTTAAAACACACACACACACCTATTTCGTACACAATTTTATTTTATAATTTATTATCTACACTTATATCAGATTTGCATACTTTGGCTAATATATACGCCACGAAATATATATTTTTTCGTTTTTTTATCTTTAATAGAATAATGTTTAATGATCCCATTTTGAGTGATTTATTTCTTGGCACTTTTTAACTAAAGTGCTGTTAAAATGCTTGTTGTTCGAGTGGATTTATAATGATGGCATAGAAGTTTTGAAATCTTCAACAGAAAAAAGCAAAAAAATAAAAAAAGCACTGATATATTTACATGTATATGCCAATTTGTCTTTATGTTGACAAAGTTTGTTAAATGTGGTAAAAATTTAATCAAACCATCCAGTTATGCGTACATAACTTTGACTTTAATAAAAGAACATTATTTTCGTCGTTTTTTTTTTCGTGTTTGGAACATTTTACAAAATAACATTTTTAAAACCATCTGCTCGAATATTACAATGGCGAAAATGTGACGACAATACATATAGAACTACAGGTGCCAAGAAAGAATTTATATTACAATCATATGGATGTAAACAAAATATTATTTCTGTAACAAGAATGAGTTTTTTTTTTGTTTCTGTTGTATAAAATGTAAACAATATGAATTTATGGCAATAACATTTTTAACTTGAAAAGAAAATGTTGTCATTTGGATTTTATTAAAAATTTACGACTATATTTAACCCCTTTAGTTTTATTTGAATTTTGTGACCAAGTTTTATATAGAAACAAAGAATATTTTATATTTACAAAAGGAAATTGTCAAATATATACGATAATATTCATGTAGGAAGCTGAAAACATTGTACAATTGAATTGTTTTTATGTAATTAACGTTTCCTGACCAATAAATTTTGTAAACACACCCACAATAAAACCGTTTTTGATAAGAACTATTGAAATATTCTAACAATAAACATTTCGCAGAAAATATTTTGCTGCTTTAAATATCTTATTATAGAAATATGTAGTTTAATGTTACTTATTGTTTATATTTATTTGTTAATATAAAATAAACGTTCAATATATAAAATTGATCATAAATTTTTATTACATGCCATTAATAAGGTAACTCGGAATACAGAACAATTGATTACATCATAAGAATTGTATGTTATTAAATATAAAAATACATAAAATAACAATTTTTATGTATCTATATTATACTGCGATCAGAAAAATGGATCTCTAAATACGTTATTAGTAATTGATGGTTTATTGCATCTCTTAATAGCTCAATTATGTGTTGCACTGTTAAATTATTACCCATACACGTACATATATATAATTTTAGTGAATATTTATGTTATTTTGTTGCGCATAATTAATAAAAAGCATTGAAGCAGGATGCAAGCAATTAATATCAATGCACAAATAAAATAATTTATAAACGTTATATTGTTAAATGTTATAAATGCGTATTTATTTATTACAGATGAAAATGCATTCATCTGTTAAAAAAATATAGAAATCATCAAAAATATTAGCTATACAATTTGAATATTCGACAATAGACACAGAATATATCTTTGGTCGAGTCTTTGGTACAATGTCAACACACAACAATGGTTAAATATATATTATACATTTAGTTTCTTAAGCTTTTGTGTTATATATTATATTTGTGTCTATCTCTATTCACATATATACATTATTATGCACATAGTTTATAGATAAAATTGAAATGTTGTTGGAAACATTGTGTATACAATGTTATAAAATGAAAATGATATGAAGAGAGAAGTAAATTTACAAGACAGAATTGCAACTAGGATGGAATACAGTGAATAAAATGATGTTCGATTATGTTTATGACGTAAAGATATACATATATGTATATTACATTTACAACCCTAAAACCGAAAACAAACCAAATTTGTGCTTGAAACAAATTTGCATTTGTGAAAGTGGAAAATCATAATATAGATTTTGTCCTGCGAAATTTTTAGTAAAAAGGTCAACGACCATCAATATACATATGTATATATAGAGTGGTCGTGTGAACTTTCCCTTTACAAATCGGAAAATGCAAATTGAGCTTGTTGAATAAGGAATAAGGAAGAGTTCTAATATTGATATATGTATATAATGGAAAACAATCCATTAATATAAATCAATATTTATTTTGAATATATAACTAATAAATAAAAGTTTGTAATTGGAATTAAAATTGTATTGTATTTTAAGTAAATTATGTAACTTGTAAATGTCTTTGATGTTTTAATGTAAAATAAAACAAGAACAAAGTTAATTTCGAGGTTAATTTATTATTATATTTTGATATGGGCGCATTCGCCAACTTTTTAAAATGAGTTAACTATTTTTGTATCATTTGGAAAAATTATTGTTTCCACATATTATTTTGACATAAATGTATTGCTTGTCTGAAATACAGAAAAACAACATATTTTTTCAGATATCCGTATGTATTTTGCTAGAAATTACTAAGAAAAAAGTATAATGAAAACACACGAAATAAATGTGATCTAATTTATTGAAATCTGTGTTTTTACGCAATTTGATAAAATTTATTAAGCCACAACTATAAATTTGTATTTTAATATGATAAACACTAAATAAATTATACTAATAATGATCTACCGATCCAAAATAAATAAACTTAACTTATTTATTAATGTTTTGCTTATTTTTCAATTCAATTTTCAATTTTCCAGAAATCGGAAGGAGTTAGCATCGACATCGACAAAGAAAACGTTACGTACTTTCCGGTACCTGGTAAGTTTTTCATTACGTTTTTTTTATAACGGCCTATTATGTCACCCCACTTTTATATTAAAACATTTTTAACACAAAATATATTCATATTTATATGCCATATTTGTGCTTCCTTATATATATATTATATTATTGAATGTATTTTACATACTTTTAAGTCTTTATATATTCATCATGTTTGAATCAATAAAACTTTAAGCAAAACTGTCACTACCCGGAACTCAAACTGTTTATGGTAAAGTTCATTTCCCTTATATACAAAGACAATTTCGTATGCTGAAATTGAATTCACGATTTTAGAGGAAATTCAGACCATTCCAAAATTTTAGGCGAAAATTGTCTTTTATCAACTTCATGATTCGGGTATATGTACGATGTTTTACTATACCAGAGTATTGTTTTGTACCAGGAGAGTTTATGTGTTGTTTTTGTTTTTTTTTTTGTGGATCTTGTTTTAATACAATAGGTTGCATGGGGTAGTTCAGAGTGATTGGATTTTTGGGGAGGGAGTTGATTGAATTTTGTACAAACCGACAATTTAAAACTCACTTTATTGTGAAACCTATAACTTTGAATGGAAATTCATTTACGTTCTTTAATTAGTTAAATTGTTGTGTTTAAAGATTTCCATTTCTATTCTATTCTGATAAATTACCGAAATGTGCCTTATACACCTTTACAACGTTTTAATAATTATGTACATAAAAGACAGCTTTAATACTATAAAATTCAATTTATAAGACCGTCTTCTTGAGAATTTGTTTGTTTTTATTATACTTTAGATAGGTACTTAATATTATGACTGACAAAAAATATATACCTAAAATCTTATATAAATCTACTTAACTATCAATAAAATATTTTAAGAGCTATAAAGACTACGTTATTATTGTTTATATATACATACGTATATATAAAAACATTGTATAATGTTAAAAACAGACACTAATAGGTATTTTGGTATAAATATAATTGATATGTTATCACAATTATATCGATAGATAATAAATACACATTTTGGTTAGATAATAAAACTATAATACGGTACTTGATAAGTATACATAACAGAATAATGGCTATTAAAAGTAATTTAATATTTATAGAGATTTTTTTTATTCGCTTACAATAACAACATTTGTGTTGTGAAATGATTTGTGTGTATTATTAGTTTTTTTTTTTTTGGGAAACTATATTATAGGTATGTTTTCTTCCATTAATTTTGTTTACGTTGTATCAACTGCATTCTAATACCATTTTTCGACTTTAAAACTGAACACATACCAATTTGTGGTGTAAAACTTGGATCTGTCCTCAATTCAAACTGTCTCAGAATTTTTGCAATGCTTGCCTTCAGTTCTAACAATGCGAATTTTTGACCTAAAAAAAAATAAATTTATGATTATATGAGATTATATTTAATTAACCCGAAAAAATCTATTATTATACCATGCAAAATTTACCTACAAATTATATTATCAATAAAACTTATTACAATCGAAAAGTAGAACGCAAACTTTTATGGCTTTTATATATACATAAGTTTTTACTTGCATTACCAACTTAGTGTTTGTTAGACGCTTTACATTAATGCACAGTTTTTGTTTTTTATATTCATAAAAGAGTATATTTTAAAGAAGTTGTATTTCTGCGCTTTTACGAAAAGGTAAGCTTTAATGCTTTCACGATACAGTACTTACTACAATTTTTAAATATTTATATGGTAAGTCGGAAGCTTTAAAAATATTACATAGAAGATTATATGAATGTATATGTAAAATGGTATATGTATATTTGAATTGAAAAGTGCTTCAACTGTACTTTAAAATAGCAGTGTAAATCTCTTGTAAAGCATCTTTTCCTCTACTTTTCAATCTACCTATACATATATAAATACATATATAACATATATAATAATAATAAACTTATATTTTCGAAATCGCGTCGTAAACTTTTTTCAATCTTCAACGTTTCATAAACACTATTTAAATTATTTATATTTATACCAATACAATTCCTTGGGCCAGCACTAAATGGAACGTATGCGTAATTATGTCTTTTCGTTTGATTTTCTGGTAAAAATCGTTCTGGATCAAATTTTTCCGGTTCTGGAAATACTTCGGAAGAATAATTCATTCCATATAAAAATATACTAATGTTTGTATCTTTTGGTATTTGTAAACCATCTACAATTATAATAACAATTTAGTTTTTGTTGAAATAAATCTGATTTGAAAAAAGTATCTACCAACAATACAATCTTCTTCCAAACTTCGTTCAATTAAAGGTACAGGAGGATAAATTCGAAGTGCCTCTTTGACAACAATGTCCAAGTATTTTAACTCATTTATCTGTGTAACAGTTATATAACTTTTACTATCACTTCCCAATACATCGATCAGTTCATCGTACACTTTCTTTTGGGTATTTGGATGTTCAGCAAGAGCTAATAATACAAAACATATTGCTGTACTAGATGTATCGTGACCCTGAAATTCACAGTTAATATTATAGTTTATGGATTATCTCTTTGAATTATTTTGTTTTTCTTATCGTAGGCATTTTGTAAATACAAAAAATAATAATATTTACTTCAAACATAAATGTATCAACTTCCTCTCTTATATCTTCGTCGTTCAGTGAATATTCTCCAATATTAGCTGCCTCCAGCAACATATCCAATAGCGCAGCTTTTCTTTTAATTCCATCATCAGTCTTTCGAGTTATGTTGTGACTCGTTTGAAAGTCTGCTTTTCTTTGTTTTATTATTTCATTGGTAAATGCATGCAAAATATTCAAGTATTCATAATACTGTTTATACATAGATGAAAAGCGAAATATTAAAGGATTTCTCAACCAGCCAGAGAAAAATCTCAATGTAAATATTTCTAAAAAGCCAGTCACTGCTTCCACATATTTCGGATTACTTTTGGATTGTGCATTAATGGATATACCAAATGCAGTTTCTGTTTATATAGCAAAAGGTATGAAGCTGACTTATAGAAAAAAAAAATAGTGAATTCTTACCACAGATTATATCCAACGAGCATAAATTTATCGGTTTTAGAATTTGTACAAAATTTCCATTTTTCTCCACTTCTTGTGTCAATGTATTTAATAGTATATTTAATTGATTGTTAAATACATCCATAAATTGTTCGAGTATTTTAAAATGAAACGTTGGCGTTATCATTTTTCGACGGGATTTCCATTTACTGCCGGTGCTAACTAATAAACCATCGCCTAGCCACGGTTTAAATAAATTATAACCTTCAGATTTACTTAAATGTACAGTTGAATTTAAAAAAAATTCAACAGCTTCAGGTTTTGTCACCATCAAATGCAAACGTGGACCCATCCATAATTTATACAATGGACCGTATTTTAGTTGTAGTTGCATAAATGAATGTAAAAGTCCTATTTGTTTTAATATTGAAATGTGCAATTATTTTAAATAATTCATTACATTACCGACAGTTGTAGTTCCGACTAAATTTGAATTTCCAATAATAGGCCAGGGTTTTGGACCCGGAATTTTTTCCAGACATTTAAATTTTCTACAACTTTTATACCAACTAATTATTATAGTTGTAACAATAACCGTAATTAAAGTTGTTATTGTTAATAAAATTAACATTTTTTAAATATATTACGCACTTGAATCGAGAGCTATTGAATTACTGCTTGTAATTCAAGGAAATTTTGATAAATAATACTCTTGTTTTCGAATATGAAGATTTAACTTATTTTTCATAAGCTATCTTTTTAGGTCATTATCATGTTTAATATATCAGTTTTCAATTTTTTCAAGTTCTTAGGGGTTAAGGATTATTTACGAGTACAAACGTAGGTATATTCAGAAACTATTCTAACAATAATTTGTTTTGGTTTTTAATCATGTGAAGAAAACTTTAGCAAATTTTTTGATTACGATAGTGAAAGTCCTTAAACTATTTCATCATACTGATGTATTGATTTAAATAGATAAAACTATATTAAATGTAATTTTTGGGCAAAAATCATTCATTTATGTATTTCTGGATTTTACTTCCAAACAAATTCCAGTAGCTGATTTACTTAAGTATGCCACAAATAAAGATGTTCTCTTTGTAATTATTAGCTAATTTTAATTTGAAATTTTGAATAATTTTTGCTAAAATACATTTCATTTCCAATGAAGCAAACCGTTACCCAATCCAATTTCTTGAACCAGCACTAAATAGAATAAAAACATATGGAGAACGTTTCTTTTGATATTCTAAAGAAAATCTTTCAGGGTCGAATTTTTCTGGATCAGGATAAATTTCTAGATTTTTATGTAAACCATAAATGAAGATAGTAATTATTGTGCCTTTGGGATATTTGATACCCTGAAATGACATAAATATTTAACATGAATTTTTATACGAATTATTTAGGTAAACAAAAGTCTATTTTACCCCATTCAAAGTTTTCTTCTTGTAATTCTCTTTCAATAAGGGGCACTACACTGGAGAAGTGGAAATGTTATTCTTAAAGTTTCTTTGTCCACCAGATCTAAATATTTCATTTTTCCTAGTTCAGGCATAGAAATGTCCATATTTTTTGTTCCTATTGTTTGAACAATTTCCTCATAGAGTATGTTTTGTACGCTTGAATGTTTTGCAAGATGTAGTAATGCAAAAGATAATGCCTACAGTGTCATGACCCTGTCAAAATAATTTTTTCATTCTAAACCTACCAATAGGTACTCATATAATTATGTATGTTAAAAGTGTGTTCTTGTGAAATCTATAATATAATAATATACTTGCCACTTGATGTCTTCAATTCTTCTATTGATAAAGTATCATTTGATTTCAGTAAAGTATCCAACAAAAATACTTTTACTAATCATCAATTCATCTTTCATGAGAGGTCGAAAGATATGGTAAACGTTGGATTTTGTGATATGTACTTACAATTGATTCACCTGTGAGTTAATGACAATAGTTTTTTTTTTGCAATACCGCAATACATACATCTGAAGTGACAACACGAATTTGTGGTCCAATGACTATAATTTATAGATATTTTAATAAGTTGATTTTTGTTCAATAAATGTTTTCAAAAAGTTTTAAAATATATAAAAAGAAACAATTACCATGCGGATACCTGTTGGTCCTGGTAATTTTGATAAAGAACGATATTTGTATAAAATATACAACCAATACAAAAATGGGACTCAAAATAAAAGTTAAAATTATTGTCAACAACATAGTTCAAGTACAAGAGTAAAGTATAAACTGACAATGATATTTCAATTCTTATATAATCAATGATCAAGGTGGAATCTCCCCCTAACCCCCTAAATGTTTTTTTTGTCCAATTACTTATACACATATATTTCAATTGGATACAGTATTTTACACTAGTTCGTACGACTTTAACTTTTTCCTAATCTTTAATAATGTCAATAAATATATAAAATAAATAGCTATCTTAATCATTTCCTTTTTTGCTTCTTTCATTAGCTGTATGACTTTTTAATAATTATGCTTGAATGATGAATTGCAAAAATTATAAGTCTTTATTTTTATTTTTTGTTTGTATTCTACATTAATTGTAAAGTGTTAAATATATATCACTTATTAATAATACAAGAATAATTAATCGTGATTACTTTTATCTAAATTTCTAGATTTTAATCGCATGCAAATTCCATTACTAGATTTAAGTACGCCAACCATGAACAGGTCTTCTTTGTAACCTGCAGCCATTTCTAACTCAAAATTTTGTAGAATTTTTGTTAGAGCACATTTCAATTCCAATAGAGCAAATCTTTGTCCAATGCAATTTCTTGAACCAGCACTAAATGGAATATGTGTATACACAGAACGTTTTTTTTGATTCTCTATAGAAAATCTTTCAGGATCGAATTTTTCTGGATCAGGATATATTTCAGGATCCATATGTAAACCATAAATGAAAATAGATATGATTGTGTCCTTTGGGAATTTAATACCCTCTATAAGCAAGCAATATATAAATTATTTTCTGACAATAATAATTTAATTTAAAAATATTTACCGCTAACAAATTCATCTTCCAATTTTCTTTCAATTAGAGGTATTGGTGGTGTTATTCTTAATGTTTCTTTGATCACCATATCCATATATTTCAGTTCTCGTAGTTGTAAAGATGTTAATTCAGTGTTTTCTGTTCCTACTGCATCTACAATTTCTTGATAAAGACTATTTTGTACGTCTTTATTTCTTGAAAGATGTAGCAATGTAAATGCTAAAGCCGTATTAATAGTGTCATGACGCTGTTTAATTAATAATTTTAAAATGAAGTTATACATTTATTTATATGATAATTACCGCTATCAGAAATGAATTAATTTCTTCATTGATGTCATCATTAGATAAACGATTACTTTCGTTCAGTAAAGTATCCAACAAAGCAAATTGTTCTTTTCGAAATTCATCTTTCTTTGGAGACGAATTGATATTTTGCAGTTGTCTTTCCTGTTTACGTTTATTAATAACATATCGAGAAAAACCATGAAAAATTTGCAAAGCGTGCTTTAAGTCTCCAGCTGTTTTGGCAAATATTTTATATAATGGATAATTTATTTTCCAAATGGAAAAACCCCGTTCAAAAAACGTGGATAGAAATGTATCTATTGCAAGGGCGTATGGTAAAGTAGGATTTTCTTGGACGTTAATTTTTACACCCATCGCAGTTTCTAAAGAATAAAGCGTTTAGAATTAGATAAATATGATTTTTACTTATTTAAATTTCTTACCACAAATTACATCTAATGCGAACATCTTTGTGAATGCAGTAATGTCCATTGGTTTCCCAACTTCTTTATGTAATGTTTTAACAAGTATATCTGCAGATACATTAAAAGTCTTTAAAAATTTATCCATAATTTGAAAATGAAAAGTTGGTGTAATCAGTCGCCTTCTTTCTTTCCATTTTTTACCTTTAAGTTTTATTTTTTTTAACTCTAATTATTTTATTAAAATTGTTTGCACTTAATACTTTCGCTAGTAATTAAGCCATCTTCCATAATTGGCCTAAGAACGTGATAAAGATTGGATTTTCCGAGATGTACAGGTGATGTCAATAAACTTTGTACAATGCCGGGATGCGATGTAACCACACGAACTTGTGATCCAACAAATGTTTGATATATATTTCCATATTTTTCTTTTCGTTTAATAAACATTTTAAGAAAGTCTTTAAAAGAGTAGATTAATGAAATTGAGAATGATGTTGACATGTAAAATAAAAAATAGTTACCATATCCGCTTTTCGGTGAAAAGCTTCCAATTACAGGGATAGGTTTTGGTCCTGGTAAGTTAGATAAAGAACCAAATTTATAATGAATAACATAATACCAGCGGATAATTAAAAGTAAAATCACTGTTAAAACTAATAGCCCAGAAATAAGGAACATGATGTTCAAAGTTTTGAATGTTTTCTGATTAATATTTAGAGTTTTTTATGTAATATACATATATATACGTATATAACAAATGTTTATCTGACATGTACGTTACCAATTACACTGCAAATCTTAATCTTTAATTTTTTTCGCTGAATAATAAGTTTACAAACAGTTTTGAAGACAGAAAAATAGGAGTCACTCATACATTAAATTATTAGTTATTACTGTAGGTATACATAGTATGATATTATGTTATATTTTCAAATTTCAACTATACGCTTTTCGCTATATCTTTGATGCTACGTTTGTTCGATAGTGTTTTAATTTTCATGAAATATAAACAGTAGCGCTTACCTACATTCATATGATTAACACAAACTAAATATTTTCTATGTTTATTTAATACTTCCTATCATTCCTATATAATATTAGTGCGATAATGCAGAATAATAACATAATGTGTATTTGAAATGTTCCACTATTTGTGACGTAGCATCAAAGACTCAGCGAATAAAGTATATATGTATATGTATTTAATTATTAAGGCTGCATTTAATAATCTGTATATCTGTTTTTAAGGTAAATCACGAGGTAAATCATGATGGAGCAGAATTTTTGCCATTTGACCACAACTTGTTTAGCTTTAAAGCATGATTTGCAAAGTTCAGCTTGTTTTTAAATCTAAAATCTCTACAATTAATTATCAAAATATACATTCCCTCTTAAATAGACTATTAAACATGTCTAGACAAAATATAATATCATATAAGGTACTCGTATTAGCCCTGATTTTATACCTACTAGGTTTTTAGCTTTATAGGAATAAAAGACAAACATTCAAACAATTTATTTATATGTCCTCAAAATTAATTTTTTGTAACGCCGTTCTAATTTGGTCTCATTACCAAACGATTTTTTCGTAGTAATTTTTACTTAAAAATCGTACAGTAATCGGGGTTATTACTGTATGATCGCAGTTATAAGAAAAAACAATGTTGGTACTTAATAAACGAATTGCTGGTTGCTGGAATTCATGGCAATACTATAGTGTCAATTTTGTTGTGGCGTCCATATTATTAATGGCATAAACAATATTTTAATTCAACTCATTTTATAATAAATTAATAATTAATATTAATACACGATACAACTAAATAAATCAACAAAGAAATATGTCTTTAATTATTTAAAATTAAAGTTTATGGTGCAATTGTGGCAATTACTGACACTGATAGTTGGTAAATTTGTTCAATTGTTT